>JAVJIF010019880.1:0-63682 GCA_038442645.1 Agave tequilana | reverse complement strand
TGCTAACTTGTCTTGGATTGTAACTATTGAAGATGTTTGTACTACCAGCTCATTTTTGTATTATAAAGTGATCAACAATAGATATAATAGCTTTTACATTCATGAATTATACCAAAATACTCAGGAATCTTATTTTAGTTTGGACATTTAGCAGGTGCAAATACATATGCAAAGAACGAACTGAGGGGAAACATCTTAATACAAATACCACTCAAAAAAATTTCTCTCGCATAATTAACATTTAGAAGATTTAGCTTGCATCGTATTGAGAATCCTTGAATTTGTTCACTTCGTCTCATCTCTTTTTTTTCTTTCCTACTTCTTTGACAATTGATGTTCACCCCTGCACCATAAGAAAGTGTTGGTGATATAGCCTAGATAATTACACAACATTTTTTCGTTATTTATTCAATTAACCTGACTATAGCCTAGAGAATGGCTCTTAAAAAAAATCCGAAACCCCTAGATGTTGGGATCCAGAATGTCAAGAATCATATGCACCAACTATCTAAAATTAATCAATTTTTCAACCATGAAAATAAGAGGAAAATTATCACCATTTATCTTTATACAGGATATTAGTGCTAACCTGTTCTAAAAAGAATATTATGAAGGATTACTGAACTATCAATCATCAACTCGTTCATAGCAGAACAAATATTAATTTATCCCATAATCCGATATCAAACAAACCTAATACTCACCATGAATATAATCAAAACTATAATTATCCAAACTGCTATAATAAACTTTTGATAATTACGCAAGAATGTCGTGCACATCATACATCATTCCTTAAGATGTAAATCTCAATACAGAAAAGTTACTCCAGTTTGGGACACAAAGAAATAAATAAATTGAAACACGATAAATATTGACCCTAATAGTCTAATCAAAACCAACACTTGGTCCTGTCGCCCCCTCTACGATCTCCATAGCTGCAAGCGCAAACCTCTATTCCAAAGGAGCAAAATTTCTCTGCAGGGAAACATTATATAATAAGACATAATAGACATTATGAGAACAATGTCAACAAGAACATTAACATAATTAAAATAATTTTTCAAATCATTAAGTCATTAAAGAATAGTAAGAAAATTTTACCTATAAGAAAATTTGCTAATATCACGTTGTTGATCATTAGTGTTTACTTCTGGCATTTGTTATAAAATCATAAGAGGAAGACCCGTCCTGACTTGTTTGAGTAATTCTTACATGTAAACAGTTGATATGAATTAGGAAGCATAGATTCCTGTATATAAAATGAAAATTTATCATAGTAAAATTTAATTAAAATAAATTGAAAAATAAGTCAATTATTTATATGACTAAAAACCTGATTAGCCATGTTCATCCCATGGAATCCTTATGGCAAAGAACCATGCATAGCACCAAGAAGTTGAGAAGCTGAGCCAAAGGAAAAGGGTCCAAGAAATTTGATTACAAATGTTAAAGCATGATATCTTATAGATAGACAAATCAATAATAAACTTTCAGTATTATACAAAAAAAAATTGAAGATATCTGGACATAATTATGGTGTTGCATTCCATATACAGAATTATCTCCCATGGAGCCAACTTGATTTGACAAAATGCAGTTTGGTGAAGTTAAAATGGGACATTTTTTTTGACATATCAAAATTGTTCGATGGACATAATTTTGTGAAGTAGAATATGATTATTTGATAATAAAAAAAAATGCAAACTAAAATTTTTATTAAAACTAAATACATAAACTCATACATACCTCTTGTGTTTCTTTCATTTTGGTCTTCTCAAGTGCACCCAAGTATCACTTGATGCCTCGACCACCATCTTTTTTTCTTATTCCCGTCCCATTTGCAGAATGTATTAGATTCTTATTTGTATGATATTCTTGGGCTGCATTTTTGTCACTTGCAACATTCATCATCTGTGAACTCCATCCCTATCTTAGGTGCACCTACCCTTTGATTAGGATTGCTTCCAACAGAAGGCGTACCTTCTAATAAGATTGACACACTCTCTTCATTCCTTCATAAAAAATTGAGCATAAATACACTGACATAGAATGAAGAATAGAAACTAAAAGAGAATACACAGACAATGAGCTTTGGAAACTAATAAAGAATAGAAAAGAAACCAAAGAATATAAACTAATGAAGAATAAATATAGACAATAGAAACTTATGAAGAATAGTATTGAAATAATTGATCATCAAACACCAAAGACATCGTTTGGAAGTTAGTTATATGTTAAGTGTACTGATATTAATTATAGTATATATCTTGTTATTTATATAGATACATAATTGGATCTGTGCATATTGTACTAAAATGATGGTAAATAATTAATCTTTGTTTACACCTTTTTCTTCTTCTTTTTTCTTTTCTGAACATAAGGTTGTCTCTGCTGCAACCTCTCTTTTAAATATAAATGAAGGAAATTCTTATCGTTGATTAGTGTAATCAATTACTTCTTAAACTATGTAATTAAACTATGATCTATATTAGCAAGTGACTTAGTTAATTAAGGCAAATCTCCCCCTTAACCTCTTATAGACTTCTAATAATAAACAAGCTTGTGGACCTGAATGAAGCATTCAAGTATGATCAACTTTCCTAAAAAGTTATTTGCTAAGAAGATTAAAAACTACAGTAGCATGAGAAAACACAGATCTTACCGCCGTCGGCCTGCTCATTCCTATCCACATCAACTCCGGCTCTGCTACCACCCTGACGCAGTCCTCGGACCCAAGCCCCGCCATAAAGTGCAGCATTGTGCGACCGTCAGATTCCACCATGGAGATCGACCTCGATGATGACGTCGGAGAACGTGGATTCATCGGAGAATGTCGGAGAGCGCCGTGGACTTGTCGGAGAACATCAGTGAGCGTCGTTGAACATTGGAGAACATCATGGACTCGTCAGAACAACGGTGGTGACATGGAGAATGTCCGTAAACGTCGTCGGAGCAATCGGCGATGATGTGGGAGAAGGAGCAGTCGGCGACAACATGAGAGGGAGCAGTGCCACGGGAGATGGATCAGTGGGATATTTGATTTTTTTTTTTTTTTTTGTCTGTTAAACTCCCATGAATGTAACGGAGATGGAGTAAAATGGCTGGGCGTGGCTGTCTCTTTAGCTCCTTCACACGAATCCCGACGCGACATCAATCCAACGGACCACTTCGCGCGAAGGACGGGTTAGCTCCTTCGCGCGAAGGAGCTAACCCGCTCCCCTTGGTTTCTTTTGATCTATCTGGTGTCTATATCCTGCGCCTTCCAGTGAATAAATGGCAATGTCTCGTTGTGAATAGGAATATCATTAAATGCTTGCAATTCAAACTTTGAGTACTTTAAGTAACATGACATCCGGAGCTGAAATTAGTTGTCTGGAAATCAATTGTCTGTTCAGTAGTCTGATTTCCATATTTACTCTTGACTGAGACCACTTAACTAGTTAGTGTTGGATCATAGATAATGAAGTTACTATTTTGCTGTGATTGTTCCATGTTTGCATTTTTCTTGCAGATTTGTTACGAAGTGGTAGATATGTTCTCTGGCTATTTAGATATTTCTTATAGTTTTGAGACATGTAATTATACATTGGAAGGGGTGCCTCCTTAAATTTGCCAAGTTGCCACACAAAACAAATTATCCATGAAACTCGTGACATCATCCCTGTCGCGGTTGTAAATATGATAAATCGAGATCCACCTAACTTTTGATTACATGTTGCTTGTTTTATAGAAAATTTGCACTATGAAACTCTTAACTTGCACATCAATATTGGCAGGGATACCTCCTTAAATTTGCCAAGTTGCCACACAATAGAAATTATCCATAAAACTTGTGACAGATCATCCCTGTCGCAGTTGTAAATATGATAAATCTGGATCCATCTAACTTTTGATTACATGTTGCTTGTTTTATAGAAAATTTGAACTGTAAAACTCTAACTTGCACATCAATATTGGCAGGTGCGGTTGACATTTTCAAAAAGAGGTCCGAATTTCCACATGCCGCCACCGTATTCAATTGTTATACAGGTGAGCAGTGTAAAGTTCTGATTGCTGGATAGTGTTGACTAATTTGCTGCTGCACAGCCTATTGTGCTAGTGCCTTGATCAAAGAAAATGACTACAGGTTTTTTTTTTTTGAATGCTTAAACTCCCTAAAATTGCTGCATATCAGCAGTGTTCGCAACTATTCTTCTATTTCTGAAAGTTTGTTAGCAAGTGGGTGCTCTGATCCCTCTTTTTTTGGTGTGATTCCTTCACTATTTGTCTGGTCCAAGAGTTTTAACTTAGTATTTCTTGGGCTGGCAGCAGCATTATAGGTTTGGCATGACATGTAACGTAGTTATTTTCCCCTGCTCATTGCTTGCATCTATCCTTCATTCTCCTGTCGCTTGTTTTGATCGTCCTCTTTTTCACACTATGCAGGAATCTGAAAGAGGCAGCTGGCATATACCAACAATTTCGGGCGATGACATTGAAACGCCTAGACAGTGGGTTTGCGCAACCAGGGATCTCGATGCAGTCTCTTCGCTGTCTGTTCCTCAGATAGCCCAGATGACCTTGTAATATATGTACCCATTGATTGAGAATTTTGGTTCCTGGCTTCCTGTGAAGAGTTTGGAGTATTTATTCATCCACCTATTGTAATATTAATGTGCTTATATTATTTTTTCAGGAATAATTATTGGGTTTGATGTTATGCCATCATGAATGAACAGTTTATTTTATTTTCTTTTATTTTTTCAATAAACTTCTCTCTAATGAATAATTAGATGTGTACAAATATTTTTTTCTTTCGTATTAAGATGTATTACTTAATATCAGTTAATCTCACTTGTTTTGTAATATGCATAAATTTGCTGTCTGTATACCCAGCTTATATTTAGGAGCCACTCTATCATTCCACAAGGCCATTTCCATAAACTATTCACTTACAAGCACAGCCAATGAGATAAGCCCGCGTGGCGCAATGTGGGCATTCTCAACCTATGGAACAAAAAGAGGAGCTTGTGGCTCCTCTCTCTCTTTGAGATTGACACAAGAGAAGTATAATGTGGTGAGCAACCAGGCTACATTGTTTGAAGCAACAAAACAACTGAGGGTTTGGACTAAAGATTATGGGGGTGGAGAAGGCCAAGAGAGATGAAGGAGAAGCAGCACTCCTTTTTTTAGGGGCTCGTCCCCGTTGTCTTCGTCTTCTTCTTCTTCTTCTTGCTTATTGATGCTCCTTTCATGGCTTGCTTCTCAACAGGGAAATGCATTTGTTAGCAACTCCTCATTCAAAGCCGCCACTTCTTCCTCCGACACAGGGAATACAGAGATAGAGCCCAACAAGAGAAACAAGGATTTGAAGAAAGAGGTAAAAATACTTTTCTTATTATAAAAAGAGAGAAAGTAGAAAATTTAAAGAAAAATCTAAGTATTCTATGAAAAATCAAGAGGAGTTTAATTGCTATGTAAATTAAAGGCGACAAGTGTTCATAAAGAATTTGAATTAAAAGAGGTGGTTGAAAATTATAATTCAAATCCTCATGAGAATAGAAAAGTCAAATTCTAAGTTGGCTTAGGATTTTTTTTTGAGTTTCAAAAATTTAGTCTTAGAGTCATATTTGTATTAGGATTAATCTTAAGAGTTTCTTCTTTTTTTTTTTTAACAAAATAAGTATTAGATTAGGAATAAGAGTTTGATTTTGAGTCAGATTTGTACTGTGTTGCCTATAAAAGAAGAGGCATAGTCAATATTTTGTAACGTAGAAAAAAATAAAAGAAATAAAATTGATAGTTTTGTAGTTGAGAAAAAGTTTGAATAATTTTTTTTTTTTTTTCTTTTCTTTTTCTTTGGGGTTCTTCAGTCTTCAACCTCCACAATACTAATCAATCAAAGAACATTGCAGAGTTTCAAACCTACTAATGGATTAAGACAAGGGGATCCTCCATCCCCACAATGCTTCATCACTTGTGCAGAAGCATTGTCAGCTCTCATTGAAGATGAAGTCAAAAGCAAAAGAATCAAAGGTTTCTCAGTTACAAAATAGTCTGCCTATCTCCCATATAATGTATGTTGACGACTTGGTTATTCTTGCTGAAACATCTAAGAAGTTCATGACTATTAGGAATATCCTCAAAATATCATGCAAGCATATTGACAGCCTATCTGCTTACAAAATTTAAATTCAGTCCCTATTCAAGCTCTAAATCAAAGCAAGCAAAGACGCTTCTGAAATTTCCGATATCTGATGAAGATTTCTCTTATTTGGAATTACTGTTCTCAAATCAAGACCAAGAAAAGAAAAATCCTATACTTTTGCAATATCAGTCATCCACATAATGCCTAGTTTCCAGTTTAGAGCTATGGCCCTCAGGATGAATGTATTCAAGGATATTTACAGGTATCATTTGTTAACGTTCAAAGTATAAAAAGAGACCAAAAGAGAAGTCAAAAATGACAAAGAGGTGGATATTAGCTTTCTTAGTTGATCACCTGTTTTAATCTTCAGCAAATTACAAAGCTTGAACCAAAAAGCATGAGAAGGTGTTGGTGCTGCTCAATAGTCTTGAGCAAATTCTTACATTAAGTGAAATGGTACAAGCAACCGGTTTTAGTTGTATACGCTTGCTTGTTCATTGGAGACTGTAGTTTGTATAAGCATGTTCTTGCTGATGAACAAAAATTGTGTTTCCATCAACAATTACTAAGATATGTGCACATTACAACTAGAGTTAGTAATATATTTGCATTGTCCTTGTCGACTGATAGATGATCCTTGATGAATGATTATTCTTTTATCATCTGTTATCCTTCTTTTGAGATGACGTTCATTGTATGCATGTTCTATCCCCCTCATGTTTATCATTTGGCTTTATCAAAATCACTACGCTACTTTGAGGAATTTCTCTTGATAATATGACGAAAATTTGGTTGTGGGCAAAGAGAGGCTGGGAAAGATAAACTCCAACATTTTGAATAGTTTGCCCTTGTTCTTTGCTGATTCTCACTGCAAAACTTAAGTGTGTTGGGAAATGCTTTATCTTGAATGAACTATAATCTTCAGAATGGCACAGTGGCATCCTTGGTATGAAACCTGGTTGGTTATTGTGATATTACACCGCCACAGTTTCAACATCGATAGCATTTTTCTGAAATTCTCTACAAATATCTGTGTCCATTGAATAAACCATATGAAGGATGATTATTGCAGAGTCTAATTTGGTTTCAAGAATAAGCATATGCGGATTTGACCAGTTTGGTCTTAAAGAGTTTAAATACTCAGATGGATAATGGTTAGTTGTATCATTCACAACATTGTCAAAACTGCAATAAAATATTTTTGAAACCTTAAAATCTTTGTATAAGTTCATGATTAGTTGTCAACATACTCGTTTTTGAGAGAATGTTTAGTCATGAACAGCAGCAAAATGGCAATAAATCATGTACAAATAATAATAAATAAATAAATCTGTTTCAAAATGAAATTCATCATTAGAAATCAAAAGCAAATGGATCTCCGGCAACAAATAGAAAAAAAAAATCCAGACATATATTGTGTACCATTGTAGCTGAATATGGACCAGGTTGGTATTTGTTACCATAACTCATCAGCCTGCGCTATGGTCGTCATCATGCTCTCAGTCCATACAGCATACAATGAGCACCTTTGCGGCTCCATCCTGGCATAAAATACAAGCATATTATCAGTCTATTTTCACAACCAAATAGATTAGTAAAACCCATATAACATAAAAATACAAGATAAAACTATCAGCTGGCAACAAAAATATCAAGTGGTATACAGTTTTTGTTATCAAGATTTGCTTTGCAGGTTTCTTTCCACAACAAAAAGAAAGAAAAAGGTAAAGAACTTCCATCTTTTCAAGCTGGATATCCAGACACATACATCAATTGTTCATTGACATAAAAGGTGAGACATTCGTGCTCTGCTGGCAAAAATGACATTTTTCAACTTGCTGATAGAAAGCCAGCATTCGCCTTTTTTGTCTTCTAGAAAATTCTTGGAATTCTACTGAGGCATCAATCATTTATAAAGAAATAAATGTCTGCCCTCTTGTATTTCGCCAAAATTGTTAAAAAAAATTACACATTTGTTACACCTTTCCAGTTCCTTTGTCCAGCTGCAGACTCTGGCATTACAAAGTATTCAGAAACTGATTTTCAAGCAAGGAGTGCACTACACAGTTGACAACGTATGGGGCCTCACCTAGAAGTCAGCAAAAAAAAAAATTTGTCTAAGCTAGCATACAAGTTACACGTGAGAAAACAAGGTATGTCCCTGTATCTCTTTGATGATTATAGATGCAATTCAACACTACAAAATCAAAATCCACACAGTGGAGGATTTTAGATGTCCATGGATGTAATCTTCTTACTCTTCTTTCAATCCAGCTGCCAAATTCTCTTCTGAGCTCAACTTCTCAACAGCACTCAGTAGCACATCCATAGATCTATTAGCTTCATTAGCTTGGCTGACATCCTTCTTTCCATGCTGTTGCAAGACCCATTGCTCATACCTTCTCATCCCTTCTTTCGCCTTCGCTACATTGCACTTCAGACAATACCACTGACCTTTGGGTATGGAAGTACGAAGCGGTTTCATGCAGTATGTATGGTAGGCCTCATCACAATTATCACACAAGACAATCAGGTCATCATCTCTGTCACGGAAACAAGCTCTGCAGAGGCAAGAAGGGCAGTACCAACAATGCTGGCCTGCCTGCTGGGGACTTGCTATCTGACTAGTTGTCAGGCATCTGATGTGGTAAAATTTGTAAGGACATTGACTATGCCCACATATTAGGAATCTCTTGTCATCATCTTCACAGGTTCCACAGTGCTTGCACAAGCGTGACAAGGCAGTCGTTGACGGTTCGGGAGGCTCATCAGACTCCATACTGGAAACAGAGCTCTCCCTGGAGCCATTTGCCGTTGCAATCCCGCCATTTTCATTGATGTTCTCTTTTGTCTCAGAGAATTCAAGCCTCTCACACACCACACAGTTATCGTGCAAGCTATTTTCTTGGGCATTCTTCACAGGAGGATCAGAAGATTGTGTCCTTTCCTTAGCACATGAAACGCAGTACCAGCTTCTAGTGGGGATTTCTTGGACAGCAGGCTCAACACAAGAGAAATGGTACATCGCCTCACATTCATCACAGATAAGACTGCGTTCACCATCTGCCTCAGTACCACACTGCTTGCACGAGCAAACTTTGTAAAGGCCGGAAGCCTCAGTTTGATCTGGTTTAGTGGAGGGAACTGATTCACAAGATGGGAACTGTGTTGCAGTAGCTGATTCATTGGAATTCTTTGCTACAACACCAACCTGACAGTTATCCTGCAGAAAAGAACAGGACAAAACATTAGAACAAAGAACTTTAATGGGCACGATATGCTGTTATTGATGTATATAGCATCTTGGGCATCCCAATCCAATAAAAGAGTGAAGATTGAATAGCATCACTTGCCTCACATTTCTGCGGTGCTTTCCCGAGCAAGTCTTCTCCAACCTATGCACATTTATATGAGTTATATGCATGTAAGTTTGATGAGAGCATAGATCATATGTAAACATCATGAAAAGCCTAAGAAACTTTTGGTGGGTTCACTAAGAAGGCTGCAAATATGGAGATAGATGTGTACTTTCAAGCTACAAGAACTAGAAGAATAATAGTGACACTGGGATGCAATGCTGATCCTATAGGTCCATGTATCCTTATTTTACAAGACCAACTAATGTACTGGTTTAGAAGTTGCATTCCATGAGATCAAAAAAGAAAAAGAAATGAGAGAAACAAACAAGCACAAATACAAAAAATATATATATAATAGTTGCAAAAGAATAGTCACAAAATCTCTTCAAATAAAAAACTAGAGAAACAATTAAAAGAACATATGATTCCTTTGCTACAAATAAATCATCCTTAAATATAAATTAATTAGCTTGAACAGGATCCGTAGCGTAAGGTAGAAGATGGAACGTTGATGTTTGAGATTCTTGCCCTTGCAAGAGGCTTCCTGCCGATCAGATACTATAGAGGACTGCCAGAGACGGAGATGTCAAAGGCCGGGTGAATAGTATGGAGACTGCCGAGCCTCTAGGCATGATGTATAGGGAGCTAGATACAAGATTGAACCAATGTGAACAGATAAATTTTAGAATTTTGATGTTTCCTTTTGTGGTGTTGTGTGATTCATTTGTTTCACCCAAATTTATCCTCGCTTTTAAAATTTATGAGACTGCAATGGCTTTATCACCACATTAAGTTGATCACTAAGTATAAGGCTACATATACACATTACATCCCATCATTTCAGCTTGGGACTATGCACCATCATTCCTCTAAGAACAACATGAAACCATCTATGATTATTAACAGACACTGAAAAGAAAGAAATGCCCCATGGATTCTTACCTGCTTCTCATCCTGTGACATATTTGAAAGACTACTCGCAAGAAGAACCATTTCTTCCCCAACTTTTTGGAACTTTCTCCATATCTGCAGAATATACCAGGGAAACAAACAATTACACAAAAAATAAAACTCAAATTGGCATTAAACTCGAGAATGAATCAATCTGCTCAATGATCAAGATATTTCTAGCATCAGAGACAGGAATACACCAAACTAACTGATAAGGTTTATTCCAACACCAAAATTGCAAGCATCAAAAGAAGCGCCAGCAACCCTGGATTACAAAAGCATAATGACCAACAGATTTGTTGATAATGTCAACCAAACCTTAATACCTTCCCACTCAGTACTGCACCACATTAAATTTTTGGTTCAACATAATTGTCACACAAATTTGAAACTGTAGTTAAAGAAAAGCATAAGAGAGACACTCAAGAAACAGTGCATATCAAATCCTACTAATAAAATCAAATCAACAAGATAGACTACAAAATGACATTGACATCATTAAAACACTAATATAATCAAGCTTGATAAGTTAAAAGCATTGAAGAAAGCTGGAAGGTAGCAATGATGTTCCCTGAATCTGGTTAGCGTTAAAAATAATCTAATGTATGCTGAATAGAGGAGACAAATACAGAGAAATGTACAAAGGGGTGTCATGCATAACAATAACAACTTACACCGCTCCCATATTAAAACTGAACATAAGGGCGATGGGTAAATCGAGGAACCGTAAAAACAGTATGATGCTAACATGAGATAATTCTTTGGAGAAAGATCAAAGCAACTATCAAGGAATGCCATATCTGATGAACAAATCCAAATTAATGTGCTTCAATAGAAATCAATCAGCCAACATGAAAGATTATCAGCTGTTTTACAAATAGAAACTTTCAGCCAAATGGATCCATTAAGATAGTCGGGCGGTGTTTGCTAATGTAACTAAAATAGACCACTTGCTAATATGCATAAGTCACAAAGTACTTCTATATTTCATGATCAAGAACTGATACTAAGACTGAGTACATATTGGACACTCTTATCTCAAGATAAAGTTATGGTACCTGTTGAAGATCTTGATTTAATAATTCCGGAGACTGTCCATAAACCCCATTTTTCATCTTGGAGTTAATTTGGCTGATATCAAATAATTTCTCAACTTTCATGCCTTGGAAGCTTTCACAAAGAAGATTGCACAAGGAAACAAATTTCTCAGAACAGAAAATATTAAAGAAAATTTCCTGGCACTTTTGCTTGTTAGCAACTGCATCTGTCTGATCAAGGCTCCCAGTTTCTGACACATCCTCTAAGGTATTTGCAGAAATATTCATCATTAGAGATTGACCTGGAACTTCAAAATGGCTTTTATGTCTGTCCTGGTAAGCATGAACATAACCTGATTACGTAACTACTCAAATGTGAATGTCTATCGCAGTTGAAAATGTTCCAGTGATACAGAAACTACTATAGTACCTTTGTTTCAGCAGTGTCCATGGGGACAATAGACATCTGAGGCTTTCTATTATCGCCAGGGCGGCCATATGTTAGGGCATCACTGATACTGCTCTCGATCCCACCACCCTCCCGGACATCAGGCAATTGCAACATGTGTTGCAACACGCTTCTCCAGTGGTGATCTGTTCTAGCAAGGTCACCTTGCTCAGAGATATCAGTGTCTAACATAATATTATGAGGTTCCTTCATAGCCTGTTGCACATGAGATTGCAAATAACTTAAAAGGGAAAGGAATCCTACAGTACTGTATAACGCAAAAAAGGAAAGTGAGTCTAAAAATAGAAAGTCTGAGGATGATAATATTATAAATTATCAGAACACAGGATAGAATGCAAATTTATACAAACCAAACTGTGACACCACTAAACTCTGAAAATATAAGCACAAGACTAGTAATTGATGATATATGTACCAAAAGAAAAATGCCAAAGAACAGCATAAAGTGCATTACCACATTTAATTCCTGTAGTTATGAACTGACCTAACATCTCTAGGCACAAAACTTATTGAAAGAAGATAATATATAATTATTATGACTTTCTATTGTTTCTTTTAATCGATATCTGCCTATTTCAAAGGATGATGGAAATATGATATTGTGCAGAAGGAGAAAGCAAGTGCCTAAAGATAGTATTGATACATTTTGGTTTGTCAAAGATCACTAACAGTAACATAAATAAAAAACAAATGCATATCTCACATCAATATACCAGACAAAATCACAAGCCAAGTAGCATAAATCTGAACTAGAAAGATAGCTTTGCAAGTATTATTATGTGGCAATGCTATTAGCATCATGTAAGCTGGGCAAATATATTATGTATGTACTGGAATCATGTGAGCTGCGCAAATGGAGACATGCAAAAATGCACCAACTAAAAGTCTACAGCATAGAGCAAAAGATATCCTAGGGATCATGACTTTCTTTACCACCTCTGTACCTCACAGGACAACACAGAAACAGCTAAGGGAAATGCCAACAACATATTTCACACTTCTGAGCAAACAATAACATCCGGCAAAGACTGAAATGTAGCTAATTAGAAAAATAAGTACAATGCAAAGTCCTGTGAAGTAAAGCCACTTCTATTATGAAGCTGTATCATGTTGGAAATGAAACTTTTGCCATGTCGTTGCTGTTTCATGTGTACTCTTTTAAGGATTTGTTGGGTGTCAATGTGTTCTGTCACATCGTGCCTGTGTTGGCATGTTCATGTCCATGTTTTTTAGATGAAAAGCAATGAAAGAAATTATAGACAACCAATAGACATACATCAAGCATATGTTGTGATCTGCTGTAGCATAAGATGAAAAAACAACAATGTTCAACTCAGTAGGTATCACAGTGTACCTTAGCCATATCAATCTTAGATCGTTGTGTGGCAGACCTTGACCTTCTATACGAAGCTCTTGCTCGTCGACCAGCAGTCCTGTTTCTTTTAGCAGTCCTCTTGGATATTTGATGGACATCAGTCACCTGTAATTTGAAATCTTATAAGTCCATGATCCTCACCTATGAAAAATTTAGATGAAGAGACCTGAGTTTTGCCTATCAATCTGACTACATGTTTCACTCTCTTTAATTTTGTTTCCACAAACAAACCTACCATAGGTGGTCACAACAATCTGTACATGTTGGCACGTAATTGAATAAGATCAAGTAATTAAACCAAACCATCATTTACCTTAGCCATGTCAATGTTGAATTGCTGGATTGCAAAATTTGATCTGCTTTTGGCAGCTATTCCAGATTGTTCAGTGTGATTGATCACCTGCATGCTCAAACCAATTTGTCCATGATCCTCTTCAAGAGATATATCTAAACGAGGACACTCTATGTTTGTCTCATTGATATCATTCTGCTCCCTCTCCCTCTTCCTGTTGAACAATCTTTTCTTTCTCAACTCCAGTAGGTGATTATTCATTATGTTTGAAATGTCTCTTGGAACCTTTGCACATGGTGTTACTTGCCATCCACCAGCAAGATGCTTCTTAAGTCTAGTAACTCCACCACTTCGTCCAACAAAGTTGCACCACTTGCATTCCAATGATATCTATTTCCATTAACCATATTTCCATGTTCCCACCCAAAATCCTTACCTTTCACTTGAGTAGAGGCCAAGCAAAACACCTAACATCCACAGATTGATCTAATTAATGTCCAGATAGTGTTGATAAGAATGAAATAATAAAGAACATGATAAATGCAAAACAGAGTTTGCCTGCTCATGGTTTTACAATGATTAAGATGCAACTTATGTTTAAAAAGTTATACCAACATATTGACCTGTTATTAATTAAGAAGTGTATTTCAGAGTGGTTTTCTATTGAGCATTATATAAATTCATTTTATCTGCGGTAGCATCATTAGTGTTCGTGAATTCAGTATAGCATTTCAGGAAAAGGAAAAGAAAAATCTTTTCTGATGGCTTTTTTGAAAACTAGTGGCTATGGCCTCTTTTTTTTTTTTTTTTGTGAATAAGATTTTATGTTCTAGCATAGCATCAAACGGACATAATGATGTCTTATACCTAAGACTGTTTGGCTTGACTATTAAAGGAATTTTAGAGTCAAGGGGCAACAAACTTAGGAATAAGTAATTCCTAACTTCACTAAGAATTGGTTGCAACTAAATTATTGGGTATAAGAGGCATAAATTCCGAGTAAACTTTGGGTTTTTGGCAGGCACAATAAAAGCAATAGTTATTATGTGCTCCTTTTCCCGTCCAATTTGAACCAAAAGGTTGTGTGCGTTGATGCAGTACATGAAACTTTGGTACATAATAGAAAATGGAATGTTTCTGCAATAGCCACATTAAAATACTTAAACATAGTGAAGCTGACAACTGGCATTTGGTTTAAATACAAATATTATTGTTGAATATGTCACTCTTTTTATTTTTTGACAATGCAAATGAGAGCAAATTGAGATTATCATTGAATGAAATAATTCCACGAAAGTAGGGAACCTATTCTACTTAATTTTACATATACAACAACATGCACAAATTTATGGTGACATAACATTTTTTAAGCCTTTGGTTTCACTAAATGGCTGTTATCATGGAATTGAAGCATGCAAGAAAAAAAAATTGAGCTGTATATTGTTGCTATGCAGACTTGCAAACACATTTGTCTTTATTTTCATATGAATGTCAATAGAACAGATCCAATATTTCCTGGAGTCCTGTTTAACACATGATAACACATGCTCTAGTGTTTCCTACCACAAGATACACACATGCTATTTACAACTGATCATTCAATCAAACTGTGGGATAAGAGGATACATTTGATGGTTTAAATGAGGCGGAAGGAAAAGCTACAAAAGGAGACCAACAAAAAAATTGATCATGAAGAGACCCATTTTGTGCTTGTCGTAGGAATATCAATAGGCCATCCCTGGCATTTCCTGAGGCCTGCTTACAAAAGATCGAGGAAGAAGAAGACAAAGAAACCAATTTCATGGTGTCTTATGTTTAAAGTTGATTATAAGAAAACCCAACTTTTGGTATTTTCTGTTTACAACTAAGCATAAAGAAGACTCAAATTTTATTCAGTTGTTGTGCAATCATCTTCCACTACAATATGTTAACACTTACTAGAAATCTCAAAACAGCCTTAGACATACCTGAAAGGACAGAGAAAGTGCATATATTCTATAGTAAAATGTACCCCAAATTTGTCCCAGGGGACACGTCAATATGTAAATGAGGGGGGAGGTATGCATTCAAGTGTGCACTCCCCTTCTATCCCAGCATGGCAACAAGGAGAGACAAATGCAGACAGATATATTTACCAGTTGATGTGACTTACTCATAGCCAGCCACTAATAAAGATGAAAGAATCTCTCCATGAAGAGATGAAGAAAAAGAAACCCATGTTGTAGTTTTTGTTGTTTAAGAAGAAGTAGCTATTTTGTTATTGCTCTCATCGGAAGGTCAATGGACCTATAATTGATCTGAAAGTAAAAGATGTCCATTGATAGTTAAATTCTTTTCCATACGATAATATATACATCACTGCTTCCTCCCAACAGGCTTAAATTTTCAGACTACTTGCATAAAATGTGCAAACCATTCATTGCTAGGAAGGCACTATGGTCATATAGAGACACACCTGGCCAAGTTCTCCCCAGGACTTGTCTCCGTCCAAATTATGAAAATAGATTTTTCAACCTATAAGATATCTCCAGTAGTCTTAGTCACCCCAAGTCTGCTTACTATTCCATTCTATCTGGAGCAGGGCTGTAGGAGTTTAACGGTTTTGCTAACATTCACCTCCATTGTGTATAAATTTAAACATTCTATGTGTAAGGGTGTAAGGGAGACTGCTTAGGTATAGTTATGCCCAAGTGCGGTTTTAGGGTTTTCAAGCTTTTGTTGGCACCATCATGTTCACTCTAAAGTCATACTCATATTCCCATAATTCCACCCTATCTAGCACTTCCTCTGGACTCGTATTTAAGTACCAATGCCTCCTTTATCCAAGCAGGATTTACCAAGTATTTGACATTTGATATGGTAAAGAGCATGTGTTACTCCTCAACCTAATATGTGTACTATGTTCCACCTATTGCATCCAATTGGACTAACATTGTTATCAACTTTCACACAAATTTACCCCAGTCATGATACTGGAAATGACTACCTAGCATCAAAATGTTCAGCTGAATAGTGTTTCACACTTTCCCTTTGTTCATAACCATTTACTTCCACCCCACTAATCATAACAGGTGGTAGTTTTCTATTCAGCAAGCAAATATGTGACTTGCATCCTCACCTGTCATTCCTTATGTTTCAACAGAAGTTACCACTCTGTTTAGATAGAAAATTATAACGTTTGGTATGTTTAGATGACTGACTTTTGAAGTTTATCAATTAGAACCTAATCAGTGTGCTGGTAACCAAAAGTCATACGTGTACCATGAAATAAGATACGAGGCTTTCTAGAGCCTTTGCTCTGGATCAACAAGAATTTAACCATAATTTATTACAAACAGAACTCCATTACACATAATTAAAATTCAATGATACTTTGAAATATCAACATCAAGACTTTCTAGGTAATTATTCACTTGTTCTCTTTCCAGATTCGTTATTTTATCAATAGTTTCAAACATTTCTGAATCTCCTGCATGTGTTCAACACCTGATCAGCTGAAGTTTCAAAAAACACCTGATTAGCTGAACTTTGAGAAGGAAAGCAGATTCAGAAACTTTTTATATACCTAAGCAACATCCCACCAACAGGACTCGTGAATATTTTGTTCAAACACTGTAGGTGTGTCACTTATATTCCATACCCCTCCCATAATAGAAGTGGAAAAGGACAGTTTTGCATACACAGAACTTCAAATGATATGTTTTGCATAACAACCAGTTCAAGCTAACACTAAAAGTTAAGAAGCCACTGCACTTATACCAACACATGTTTATATAATTCCAGAATATAAATGATAGTTCCAGAATATAAATGTCATTCACATGTTTATATAATTGAGATAATATGATTTTGCATGTTGGTTTGTCCCTTGAAATGCCTATTATCCTCAAATATGAGAGAATTTTGTTAAGCCAACCAAACAGCCTTCCCCTGTCTGCACATTTATTATTTTAATAATTTTTCAAATTTTATTTTAGTAATTCAACTATTGAATCTGAACTGCAACATTCAAGACCCAAAACTGCTGAAGCTGCCAAACCATCAGTTTAAAGAAGGGAGGCAAAACTGACACCATATCCAACTCTTAAACCCATGACCTTATTCCAGGAATTCAAATATGTCGCAGAGCCAAACTGTAAATCTATATCCAGAAACCTTAGTGGGATTAACAAATTGGGATAGAGTGGAAGCATAAGCCCCCACATCATTCTGCTAGCCGCAGCAAATCAAACTCAAGAGACCCACAGCATGGCAACACCAGACGGCAGTATTTCCTCAAGATACCTTGGCCTCGTGTTTGCCAACAGTAACAGGTTTCTTGCTCTTATTTCCTAAGTATGGAGAAGTTTCCCTGTGACTATAATTAACATCTCAATTGATACAAACTTCTACATCTCTTCTGTTGTCCTCACTTGCATCATAATGAAATGGAACATCTTTCAAAAGCAAGCAACAAACTTTTACCCGAATCATAGGAGGACAATAACTACACTCCTCAAAAATCAAGCATCCACAAACCATATTGACCTTTTGCTTTTGCTTTTGAGGGATAAGTAAAAGTTGATTTCTTAAGCACAACAAATGAAAGAAAAAATAAAGATTGCAAGCTAAAAGAAATGATAATTTTCCATTCAGAAGCCTAATAGTATAATCTACCAAATAACTCTTGTTCATATTTTACCAAATACACAATGGATACCAAACATTGTTTACACCACATGGAAAAGAAAGGGTTGCACATTCAGGTGAATAAACTACAGTGTCATGGACCAAAGAATAAAACCTATATTATTCTGCATCAGTTATTCAAATCTGCTTCGATCTTACTCTAGCAAATGTCAGTGAAAATTTCATCCTTTTTAGCACAAACATTGCAAGGGATTGAAGTTTCCAAATAAAAGAATGATAAATCTTTAATGCCAAAAGCCAGGTAGCTAAATCAACTACGTACCAATTATTCAACTGCCTAAGTTTCAAATAATATCAATTGTAAGAAGTGGGGGAAAGGTGGACAGGTAGAAAAATAAGGATCAAATCTGATGCTGCAGCATAAAAAATTAACTCCAAAATTACCTAGTTTCAAGAAAAGCACGTAAGATTTTATCTTTTTTAGAAACATAAGTGCAAGAAAGGGATGAAGTGATGATTTTCAGTTGAAAAAAGTGATGGTCTTCAGTTCCGAAGACAGATAGCTTAAGTATGGTTTCAAATGTCACCCTATTCCGATATGTAATCACGTCTTAACAGCTTTTGAGGTACCCAATATGATATTAACTAAATTATTTTGGTTGATATTGCTGATATTGCCGATACTAATAACCGATATAACAATATTAATATTAAAAACCATTGGCGATATCGATATTGATACTGAGATCTTAAACTATGAGTGAAGTAACTTATATTATTCTACCAGGAGCACCATTCCTCAAGTTATACCGCACAGCTCATGAATTAGTAAACAAAGGGCATATACGAAGAAAAAAGCATTGTAATTTTCTACAGCGTCATGTGTCCAAATCCACATTCACCTTCATTCTAGTAAAATTAAATATTAGATTTCATTTTTTTAACACTAATAATAGGCATTAGAAAGGGATAAAAACTTGCACATGGAAAGTTATGACAGAAGGATTTCTATTTGGAAGATTAATGGTGAAGTTGACTAAATGGCCATTTGACACCAACCAACCATTGCTAAAATGAGATAGCACATGACTTAGTAAAAAGAAAATCATATTGAGATCAGAACTTGCAAACATTTTATCAACACGTCAACATATTCAAATTCATTACACGTCAACACATTCAAATTCATTACATATGGAAATCAACAGTTTAGCTAGATACTTGCAAAATCGGATACAGCACCTTTCTCCGCACTCTAAATCATTATTGTGTTTTATGGTGAAAAAATGTGATCAAATGATGTAGTAAGTAACATCAGAAATTGCCACTTTTGCACTGCAACAACCACATTATCCTTATTTTATAAAAGGTAAAAAAAGTTATCATCTTTGAGCATAATAAGTGCAAGAAAATGTAAATAGGGCGCAAATTGACAGAAATGACAAAGTCTCTCACGAAACAGACAGTCAACAACAGGCCCATTCCTCAAAATTAGACACAGTAAAACACAGCAAATTCATCATAACAGTACACAATAGAGCAGACATCAAGATCTTCGCTGACTCTAACTTAACAGAAATTCAATATTTATCAAAAACATTGCAATAAACATCAAAAAAGAAACAACTTTTTACCTCCTCGTCCGCCGAAACGCCGGCATCTCCTTGCCGATAGCTCGACTCACCGCCGGTCCTCATCCGTTTCCTCCTCCGGTACGTAAGTAACCCGTCGCTCGATGACAAAACCTCCTGCTTCACCTCCCCATTGCATTTGATCTCTTCAATCGACATTTCCGAACCCTAAATTTTCCCCCTTTCCACCAAGAACTAGGGTTTGAGATTAGCACAAACGCATAGCAAGACAACCGATATCAGATCTACACCAATAACCCTAACCACCGAAGTTTCCTCCTCCCAAAGAACGAATCAAAGAATAATAAAAAGGGGACTGGAGCCAAAAAAATAGAAACCCTAGATTTCGAAAAAAGAGAGGGATTTTTGTAATTCTTTGTCGTTTGTTTTTTTTTTTTTTTTTTCTCTCGGCTACTGTGAGGGATTTTGAAATTTGAAGCGAGAGGACCGGCGAGAGAGGGCGATAGAAGCTGGTCAGAGACTCAGGAGAGAGCCCATAGATATGGGGTTGCCCTTGACTGACTGACACACACACAGAATTATTACAGAAACCTAATTTCTGCCAAAACCCAACTGAGGACCCGAGTGAAGAAGAAGTGGGTCCCAGTGCAGAGATAGTGAGTGCCATTTTGAGTGAAATTTTGAGTGTTTGAGATATATTGTGTATACACATGTACTTCACCACTACCACAACCGCGGCTGTTCGTTCCTGTCTCCATTATTTGTTGATATATACACTCGGTTATGTTGACTGTACTCTTACTTATATTACACTGCGGTGTGAAAATGCGAGTGTACTCATATGACACTGCGGGGTGAAAATACGAGTGTATTTATCGCTCGGGTTAATTTTAAGAGCTTTTGGACCGCGGCCTGGGACGCACGTGAGCGCATAGCAAAGATACTTCAGATTGAGCAGAGAAAAAGGATAAATTGGTGCTAATAATAGGCAAGAGAATAGGACCCTGGTATTTATGGGAGAATTTAGGACCATTTTAAATAACTCCCTGTGTTTTTACAATAAGCGAGAGAATAGGACCCTGATATTTATAGAATTTAGGACAATTTTGAATAACCCCTTATGTTTTTACGGAACGTTAAATACGAGGGCGTTGTTTTAAAAAATAAACGCGATGCCCCCCAACTGTAGTTTTAACGTTGGTCTCTTTTGTTAGTATGAGGTGTCTTGTGAAGACAAAGTGACGTTATTTAGTTTTATTATTATTGAAGTAACCCTTCTCAATTTTTTTTAAAGAAAAGACCCTCAGGCAAAAAATCTTCTGAACTTTCGTTAATAAAAATTTAACGAAACATTTCAAGAAAGAAGGGTAAAAAGATGTATAGATGTACATAATTAATCTTTCAGGAAAAAAAGAAAAAGAAAAAAAAAAACCAACAGAGCGTCACTATAGCTCCAACCGCCTCGCCAACGCTGACACAATAACCCTCCTCATTAATTGATAAGTTTGTTATTAAAATCTTAGCAATTATTTTATGATTATTATTCAAATTAATTTAAGTTGTGTTTGGCACCAAGGTGTTGGAGTTTAGGTTTAAATGGGTATGTGCGGTGTAAAGTACCATATTTTTTTTCAAAATTGTCACTTTTTCCTCACAAGTAACTAGTGCAAGTAGAATTTGAACTCCCAGACTTCTTACTCACTGCAAAAAGATTTTACCACCGTGTTACAGTAACACTTGCTCTGGGTTTATGATTAGACTTTGAAATCTATTATATTACTGAACTCGAGATTTTTTATGAAAGTTGAAATTTTCGTCTTTTATCTTATTAGAATGGGTCTTCAGGTTTAGCTTTTTTATACTTTTTTATAGTAAACTTTAATTTTTGTCATTATATTGTAACATCTTTTGACTATTTGACTCTGCTTTAAATCGTCATTCTTATAGCTAGGCCTTTTTATTTAGATTTTGATTTCATGTTTCTACCTACAAATTTAGGTTAGATTTTGATGCACAGGGTTGAAGGTGGAGTGCTCCTCACAGTATAATTCGTCTTCGAAATCCTCTAGCAAGATCAAGGTCTGGTCCTTGGTAGCTGAACTTACGTTCACAGTAATGCAGTTTTCGTGTTAAATCAGTTGAAGAATAAACAAAATTGTCTATTATTGATGAAGACAATATCTGAATATATAGACATTACAATTATATAGTAAGAGAGTATCTACTCTTGATACAATTAGTATTATATAATAATAATTCTAAAATTATAATACTACTCTTTAACACCCTCTCTCAAAATTAGATAGAGAGAAAATTGTGGGTTTGAATTAAAAAAAAAAGGCAAAAAATCTGAAAATTTTGCTGAAAAATCTGAAAGTTGATGTTGATCCCACATGACGCTCTTCGAAGACTGATGAATAAAGCTTGTAAAATTTTGAACACATCTTGCAAACTCGTGATGGATGAACATGGGGAGTTTGGATGAGTGTGAATGACGAGAAGGAGATGTCGGACTGTTGACAGTACTTCTAAAGAAGGAGAAGAGAAATGAATTCCAATCAATATGGAGCACTTTCTGAAGTTTAACCTAAATCTCTTTCATGCGTCGCAAGGTGGACTTTGAGAAGCCTCTTTAGATTGTGACACCCGGTTTTAATTAATCTTGATTATCAAAATATTGGATTTTATATTTTTTCATATAAATTCCCATCATATGATTAATGAGAAATTAAGAGAACAAATTATCAAAGTCTAAATAATTAATATATATGGTATGAAAATGAGTAGGTAGGTATATGTGTGTATTT
The DNA here is from genome assembly GCA_038442645.1 of Agave tequilana. Classification (NCBI taxonomy): domain Eukaryota; kingdom Viridiplantae; phylum Streptophyta; class Magnoliopsida; order Asparagales; family Asparagaceae; genus Agave; species Agave tequilana. The sequence goes on along the minus strand of JAVJIF010019880.1, from coordinate 41,041 downwards.
ATATGTGTGTATATTAGTTTACATGTAATAACACACATATATATTACTATTAAATACAAGAACCATGAGGTGGCATGGTGAGGTGGCTAATTAGCATAAGGTGACGAAGGGTCTGTTTGGTTGTCGTAACTGGCCGTAATTCGTAGTTGTAATAGGTAAAGTCTTTTACAATTGTAAATGAGTTACATGTATGTAAATTTTACGGTGTTTGGTTGGTAATATAAAATTGTAAAGTGGGAAAGTGTATTGTACTTTACGGTGTTTGGTTGTCGTAATGTATAAGTCGTAAGTGAAAAAGTTGACCACAAAATTGACTATTTGGTGATTTTAAAAGTTTTAATACTGCAAATAAATATTAAAAAAGTTAAATATTAAAAAAATTTAATATTAATATAAAAAATATTACAAATTTGTATGACCACAAAATTAACTGTAACTGAGCTGTAAGTGAGTGGTAACTGGGTTGCAAGTGAGTATTAGTTGAGTTACGTAAGTCTTTTACGAATTACCGTCCAAACAAACGTCGTAGTTGTAACTGGGTAGTAAGTCATTTACGAATTACGGAGTTTTACGTGAAACAAACGGCCCCGAAGGGGAGGAGGTGCTTGGGGGTTAAGCTGATAGGTGGCTTGACGAGGGATTTTGATTGCAAAATATTTAAGGGAGAAATGAGAAGATAATTCCCATTTCAAACCCTAACACTCTCATGAGCTCTATCATCCTCTCTCTCTCTCTCTCACACACTTACCGGCGGCCAGAAGGTTGGCCAAGGGCTAGTAGTCGTTGATGCCGACCGACGGGAGGCTGACGGCGATCGAAACAAGGCGCAAGCATGTTGGGCCCAGGCACTGGGCGGTAGGCATGAGCACACCCAGGCACAGGCGCAGAGCAGTAGGTACAGGCGCGGGCACAGAGCACTAGTAGACTGATCAACCTATCTCTTTTAGAGACAGGTGCATCAACCGGAGAGAAATTTTTCATGTCATATATCAAACACCTTATCGATATAGGCCATTTGTGACAAACTTATTTCACTTATCCTATCACATTGAATACGAATACCTATCATAAAAAAAGCGTCTCCAAAATCTTTCACCTCAAAATTCTTTAAGAAAAAACTCTTGATCTCAAGTAAAAGACCCATACCATTACTTGCTAATAGAATATCATCCAGATAAAACACAAAAAAATATAAGTCTACTCTCTTTAAATTTATGGTAAATGCATTGATAAGCTATATTTTCCTTGAAACGAAGGCCAGATATTACTTGATCAAATTTCAAATGTCATTGATGGGATGCTTTGTTTAGACCATAAATAGATTTATTTAATTTGCAAACCAGATGTCATGAACCTTTGGCTTCATAAATATCTGGTTGCACCATATAAAATTTCTTCCACAATGTCACCATTAAGGAAGACATTTTTCACATCCATTTGTTGTAACTCTGAGTCAAAGTGAGCCATTAATGTTATGATGATTCTAAAAGAATCCTTCATGGAAATCAGGGAACTCTTTATAGTCAATGTCCTCTGTTTGATTGAATTCCTTTGCGATAAGACGTGCCTTATATCTTTCGACATTGTCCTCTTGCTTGATTTTGAACATCCATTTACAACTAATCAATTTTTTTCGTTTAGGCAACTCTACATTATCCTAAACATCATTGTCCTTCATGAATTTTAACTCAACCTTCATGACATTTGACAACTTAGAGAAGTGAATGTTGATTTTTACCTCATTTAAGGATATGAGGTCATCTTTTAGTCTTATGTCAAATTCATGCTCTTGGAGATAAACTATATAGTCATTTGCAATGGTTGATCTTCTCTTCCTAGTTGATATCTTGGTCACTTGTGGTTAAGAATTTTGTGGTTAAGAATTTTCAGGCTCTATCTCATCAGCGAGATCTGCTTCAGGATGAACTGTATTTGTATCATGTATAGGCACAACTGTATTTTCATGCTGAAGTGAAACAATTACGTCATCATTTGGAACAACTGTCATGGGTATAACAATCTGTTATTTCTCAAATGTAAAGTTCTTATGTAATTGACTCCCACTATTCTGAATATCCTCAATAAATTTAACATCATCCGTCTCTATTATATTTTACTTAAAGGGGCAGTAAAACCTAAAACCTCTAAACCTCTCTTAGAATACCTAACAAAGAAACAACTAATTAGCCTAGAATCTAGTTTCTTCTCATATGACATATATGGCTGAGATTCAACTGGACAACCCTAAACATGCAGATGCCTAATACTAGGAGATTTTTTCAATTCATAATTCATATGGAGTTTTAACTACTATTTTACTAGGTACTCTATTAAGGAGTTAGACAACCATCTTTAAGGTTTTACTCCATAATGACTCTAATAGGGTAGTGTGAGTTATCATACTTCTATGTCCTTTAGTGTGTAATTTTGCCTCTCAGCAACACCATTTTGATGAGTTGTCTCTAACATGGTGTATTGAGGGATAATACCACACTCTTTCAAAAAACTGACAAAGGTCATGAATATCTACCTGATCCATCATATCTGTCATAGTACTCACCACCACGGTCAGATCTAACAACTTCAATATTTTTATTCAGTTGATTTTCAAACATCAAATTTATATATTTTAAACATGCTCAGTGATTGGGATTTCTCATGTACAGTGGTCTGCTGTTGCGCGTGCCTATGTGTGCGTGCATGGGTAGCTTGCCCATGCAGCGTGTACAGTGCGAGTCTGAATTTTTTTATTAACAATACACAGAATATATATAAAGGCTTACAGAGTCTCCAAGATAGTTACTACATGTCTGCATGGGATTCTAGTCATATCCAACTACTTACATATGCAACTTCTCACAATATATCTCACTATTGCTACCATATACTACATCTTCACTTAACTCATTCGTTCTTAGCCTTCCTAGCGACTGCAGTATCTTTGGTCAAATTCTTCACCCATGTTTTACTAGCTTTTGCTTTATCTCTTGCAATCGTTGATTTCCCTTTGCTTCTCTTGTATATTAGAGTGTTGGACTAACAATCAGATCAAAAAATAATGTTTTTAGTACGAGAGATGCTTCAGTGCTCTGATGTTGTCTCCTATCTTTTCTTGTTTTTTCCCTGCTAAATGAACTGGATAAGGAAAACGACATGAGGGCATTGGGATAATTTCACCAGTTAGTAAGGTTTTTTGCCAAAATTTCAGGCATCTTTTCCGGAGCGAATTTTTCTATCCCAAAAAATGATGAAAACACCCCACAAGTTATTACTTGTTAGGCCAGAAATGGGGGACGGCGGGCGGGCCGGGGGAGGGGTTTGGGGGGGCGGACATGGGTGGGGAAGATCCAGGGGAGGAGAGGGGGCGGGGGAGGTCGGGGGGGAGGGGAGGGGAGGTGGTCGCCAGCTAGGGGCAGAGGCCGGGGGCGCCACAAAGGAAGGAGAGGAGGAGGAGAAGGGGTCATTTTGACATTTTTGCAAAAAGAGGGGGCCTTCATCAATTTGAGGGAGCGCCTTCAACATTGGGGTGCCTTTTTCACTTTTTGAGTGGAAATATCCGCTCCCTATCTTTTCTCTTTCGAAATTACTTGCTTCGAAATTACATATGATTAGATCTTTTTTTCTTTTTATCGATTTTTTTGTGACCAAATATGTCCAATATTTCTTATGAAACTTTTTAAAAAATATGAGTAATAATTATAAGATAATTCTTTAACTATCAAAATAATCAAACCTCTAAAAAAAATTAGTACTAGATATACATGAAAAGGGATAAGATTTTGAAAAAGAAATGAAGGAAACAAATAGAAATTATAGGAATAATAATTAGGGAGGTCACAAAAGAATAGAGGAATTTTCAAATTTCTATATTTTGTTGTCCCAACTAGTTCTCATGTGGGTTTGTGACTTTACATAAATTAAATTATTATTTAAATTATAAACACTGAAATGCTTTCAAATGGAATTGAATTATGTTATTTGAGAGTTATCTTTTTTTTAAAATATTTTTAAATAAATACATTAGATGTTCTTGGTTATTTTTTTTCCCCAACTGCATGATCAGGTTGAGCAAATGAATACGTTATATCAACTTTCGTTTGGCCCAAAAAAGGATAGAGATAGATTTTGAACATCTTTATCCTTTATTGACACACAACATCGCAGATTGAACAAAGAGTAATAGCAAAATTTAGTTTTTTTATAGGAAAATAATAAAGAGAAAGCTTCTTGGTACATTACCAAATAAAGTTTTAAGTTCTTTTCTTTTCTTCTTCTTTTTTTTTTTTCAAACTACTATATTTGGCACGTGTTATGCACTTTAAAAAAAAAATAAAGAACTAATAATAAATTATTAGGTCTTTATACTAATTAGTAGTAATAATAATTTCTTAGTACAAATATTATATTATTTTTAATCAAAAAAATCCGATTTGTACAAGATCATAAAGTTATAAAAAAAAATGGTGTTGAATTGTGTGACGCCCCGATCCCGCCGGGTACGGAGACGTCACTGCGACGTACATACACAGGTCGAAAATACCCTCACGTATATATGCTAAGCATCAGTACAGGTAAGAATCAGAGTGCAGAAGCACAGTAGTAATATACATTCCAACAGAAAAGTACAAGTGTATGGTTATCACAGAGAGTGATACAATACTACAGGAATATTACATCAACAGAAAATACAAAAGTACATTTTACAAAGAGATATATATAAAAAAAAGCTGAGAGGTGCTCACGAGAAGCAAGAGGGGCCTCGGGAGCCAATCAGGAGAAGAGCTGGGAGGAAGAGCTACGACGATGTCCAAGCTTCTGCTGCACTCCGATCACCACGGAAGGATCCGCTGCGCACTCTGATCAGCTACAGTAAGGCCACCATGGTCCAGACTCCAGAATGTGGACATGAGGATTCAGGGTTGTCAGATGCAACCCGACGAGTACATATGATAAAGCCAAGTGGCATGCATATCAGGCACATGTGTACAGGAAAGGTGTATCGTGAATATAAGCACATATGAACATGAAACGAGACAGTAAAATAACTAAAGGAAAATCAGTTATACAAGCCCACATTACTGATCCGTAAGATTAGTACGTCGAAGGAATAATCCAAATAAGAAAACTCTCATATATATACCTTATACCTCACGTCACTGTAATATGAGTTTATACAATCATAATTTGCCTTCACAATAACAGAATAATGGAACAGTATGGAAGCCCAAAAATAAGCAACAAAGTAGCACAGGTATGGTGAAAAGGATATTGTATTATATCACAGGTCTCCCAAGTATAGACCAAGTGTATAGCTAGTCAGATATCAGGAGCATATTATTATTATGTTATTAAGACTCACCTGATTTGTATACGTCAGTATGTGTCTCATTCCATATACCTCAGCATACAGACCAGAGAGTAAGTTATTGAAAACTAATAAAGATCGACGAACCATGCATAGAATAGGTCTCGTACATGCCTGGGACAACAGTCAAGGAGTATCCGGTACTAAGCTGGAACGTACTGCAAGGTACCGGGACTTATTGTACGCAGAATAGGATATCATCGCTCCCACTAGAATAGGCCCTGGGGCTTATGGCATAACAGGCAGGCATGGGAGTAGGGGTGCCAGCACACCCCACAGAAACACCTGGTGGCCTCCAGGTCGAATCCAAGTATGTGGTCGCGCGACACTATAAGACCATCATAAACATGGAGACTATATCAGTACCCATCAGTTTCCCCCATCCCGGTGTAAGTTGTCAATTATTAAAGATTGTCCAGTGATAATGACTACAGGGTATTCACAGTAATCCTATATTCATGGTTATCCAATTACGGGGATCAACAAGAGTATAGTACCAGGAGTCTCCCTTTTTCAGGGGTTCAAGCATACAGGAGTTCAGGAGCACAGCAGTTCAGGAGTACCAAATGCGTGGTAACAATATAATAATCGTGCCATATTCCCGTAAAAGTGATAATCATGAATACGCATAGTAATACAAGTGTCAGGTGTAATAGTATCCATTCAGGTGTCACAATATCCGGTCAAGTATACTAGTACCATGTGAAAGCATGTCCAGTAAGTGATAGCATGTCAAGTGTCAAGTGTCATATATCAGGTGTCAGGTATCAGGTGTCAAGTGATAACGTGTCAAGTACCGGTGTCAGATATCAAGTGTCAGAGATCAGTTGTCCAGTATAGCATATCAGTGTTAGATAATTAACATGTTGGTGTCAGGTGAGTTGAATACAGAGTTACAGCATCATATGTCAAGTAATCATCCGATCATGCAACATGATACAGGAGAACAATATAGTTAAACATTTCAAACTCTTCACAATCATATTTATAACAATAATAATTTAATCTATTAATTAGCTATGCGAAGTCGATCGAAGCGGGAGCGTATTTAGGCATACCATGCAAGTACAATACCAGTTCAACAAATTATAATAACGACCGACAGGTGTTCATAAAACATGCTAATTTTAGAAAATCACTCGCATATTATATATCAACTCGCTTAACGATCCATCATGTATTAAAAACTAAACTAGCAATTGTTAGGCATGTAACGGTAGTAACAAGACATCCACATATCAATATATCATGAAATAAAAGCTAGAATAGCAGTTACTAAACATAAATTGATGATATCAAAACACTTAAATTATATCGAGTCCTAGAATAGAATTAGTAAGGCATGAAGCAACACAAGAAAAGTACTCGCTCAAAAAAATAGATGCTCGTTCAAGAGAAATTGTACTAGCCTAAAACCACACGTCTCCGAGCAATTATTTGAAAATCTATGAACACCACGTGCACGCTAACAATCCATATAAATATATATAATTAATATAGATATATAAATATATATATATATATATATTAGAGAGAATAAGAGAGGGGGAGAGAGAGGATTAGTTATAGAGAGCGAGGGGGAGAGAGAGAGTTATAGGGAGGAGAGAGAAAGACGGATGTATGCTGAAAAATATAGAGAGGTAATTAGGGGATTAAAGAGAAGGTAGAAGTGGAAAGGAAGAAAAGAAAAAGAGAAGAAAAGGAAAGAAAGGAAAGAAGGAAAAGAAAGAGAGGAAGGAAAGAAGGAAAAGAAAGAAAAGAAAGAAGGGGAGAGGGCGGGGCGGGCGGGCGGCCTGGGGGGCGGCGGCGGCACCGCCGGAGGAGGAGCGACGCAGCTAGGCCCCCGGGGAGGAAGGGTTTGGGGGATTTGGTGCTTAGGGTGTTGTTTTTGTTGTTTGTTGTTGGAGGTGATGGTGATGGTGGTGGTGGTGGTGGTGTTGGTTGAAGATGAAGCTGTTGGGGAGTTGGAGGAGGAGGAGGAGGAGATGATGGTGGGGTGGTAAGAGTGGAGAAATTGAGGAATTTGCAGGTGAATTTTAGAGGAGAAGAAGATTAATGGTGATGGATTTATGGAGAAATCGGAGAAAATGAGATGGAGTTTGGAGAGGAGGGAAGTGGGGAAGGGAATTGGGGAGGTTGGGGGCGGCGCCGGCGGCTAGGGGTAGCGGCGCGCTGGCAGCAGTGAAGATGGCCGACGATGGTTGTGAGGGGAAGAGAGGGAGAGAGTGATGGTGGGAGAAAATGGAGAATATGGAGAAGGAAAGAATTAAAAGAAGTAGAGGGAGAGGGAGAGGGAGAGTATGGGAAGAGGAATGAAGGGTGGAGAGGTAGTTACTGCAGCTGCTGTTGTGGTGCTGGTCGGCAGGGTATGGGGAGCATGAGGAGTAGGTAAGGGGAGAAAGAAAAAGAAAAGAAGATAAAGAAAGAAAAGAAAAGAAAGGAAAAGGAAAAATAAAGAAAGGGAAAAAATAGGAAAAATTAGTGAATAAATATATTATTAAATAAATAAATTAATAGGATAACTTGGGAATATAAAGTAGAGGAATGGAGAAGGAAAAAGCAAGAAAGGAAAAGAAGGGAAATAATATTATTTAAATAGGGTAAAATTTGACTGTTTTAGAAACACTCCGAAAATTTTTTAAAAATAGAAAATATTATTTTAAGATACCCGATGAAATTGGATCAGAGAAATTTAATTTATTTTTTAAATTGAAAATTCTGGAATCTTCCGGCAATACCGGTTTACATCAAAATCTGTGAAATTTTGATAAATTCAGAAAAATCTCAAAAAATGTATTTAGATAGAAAATGAGATTTTAAGAAGTAATGTGAAAGATGTTTCTAAAAATTCAACTCCATTTGAGAACTAAAAATTTGAGAATCAGTCAGCGATGCCGATCGACACCAGTTTTGAAGATTTTACAGAATAATTTTGAAAATTTTCAGAAAATCATAAAAAGTCTAAAATATTGGAAAATAATGTTTGAAACTGAAATCACCCAAATCAGACTATTTGAAAGGTCAAATCAGGCAGTATGCTGGTAGCGGGTTCCCGGTTCAGGTCAGGGCTGACTCTAAGACTAAGAATCTAGATCCGATACCAAATAACATAAGCAATCACAACTCAAAAACAAATACTGGAAGAAAATTAAAATAATACGGTCGAAAAAATCGGGACACGTATCTGGGTACGGGACACGTATCTGGGTACGTATCCTGGGAACGGGGTGCTACAATCTACCCACCTAACAAAAATTTTGTCCTTGAAATTTCTGTAAGGAGGTGAACACGGAAGAGTCTAGGGTCAACAATGATAATATGATAAAGTGTGAAAGGTAAGAAAGATTACCAACTCAGGACACAAAAGGTTGGGGGTAGCGATCATAGTGACATCTTCAGGGTTCCTGTTCCGCGTACTGAGCTCCTTGTCCTTCCACTATCACATATGACGCTTCGGCTTCTCCAGCTGACAAATTGTAAGCTTGGCCTCTCCCACGGTGAGCTCCAACTCTTTCTTCTCGTTGCTGGGGAGGGGGGTGGAGCTCTTCTGCCAACAGGCTCGGGGTTCCTTCCCGGCGGCGGTGTTGGAAGTGCTAGAGGTGCTGGGGTAGTATTCCACGTCCTCTTAAATGGACAAACGCCTAATGAATGATCACCAGATCCACATGTCAAACATAGCCTGTTCGCCCTTCGGCAATTATTTTGGATGTGTTCGAGCTTCAGGCAATGTCCGCATATCGTCTGCTGAGGGGGAGGTCGGAATGGTCACCTGACTATCGGGCCATTGCTAGGTCTGGTTGTGTCTTCTTTATTCATCAACTGAAAAGGTCTCTTCACTGGCCTGTTCTGCATCTGGTGCTTGTCCTTCTTCTCCAGTCCCCGTTCTACTTCACGGGAAATAGAGAGAACCTAAGAGTACGTCTTAAGCTGCTGAGGGATAAGAAACATCTGGATGTCCATCTTCAGCCCCTGTTGAAACCTGCTGGCCCGCTTCTCCTCATCGCTCACCATGTAGGATGCAAATTGATCGAGTCTCAGAAATTCAGCAGCGTACTCATGCACAGATCAGTTCAACTGCTGCAACTGATGAACTGCTCTTTCATCTCTTTCTGAGCCGTTGCAGGGAGGAACCTCTCATAGAAATCCTTCAAAAACTGATCCCAAGTAATAGGTTTCTCCAATCTCGCTTCTTCTGCCAACCACCAAGTTCTGGCCACATCTTATAGCTGTATCTTGGCCACTTTCACCTGTTCTCATCAGGAATCCGGGCTGCCTTTAGAAGATCTGTAATATCAATCAGCCACTGTTCGGCGTCAACGGCTTCTCAGTACATCAGGCACATGTGTACAGGAAAGATGTATCGTGAATATAAGCACATATGAACATGAAACGGATGAAGGTTCACCTAGGGGGGTGAATAGGTGATGACTAATCTAATGGTCACTTAATGCCAAATGATGCAAATAATGCGGAGGCTAAAAACAATTATGACCTAATTAAAACTTTTACACTAAACACTATGTATAACACAAGAGTGTTGCCGAATTCCCCGTGAAGGGCTCTGGACAAACTCCTCTAGATTCCCCTTGAATGGGTTGAGGTGCCGCGTTGGCTCTCTTGGTTGAATACAAGTGTTAGCAAACAATCCCAAGCAAGTATATATCAATTATGCACACAAGATATATCAAGCATGTAAATGTAAAGACAATATAAGCTATGCAAGATATAAAAGAGACAAAGAGAGAGAGAGTGTGTGAGCAATCGCAAACACAAGGGTATGTTTTGAGGTTCGAGCACACTTGCTCTACATCCCCGCCTTCGACACACGAAGGATTTTCACTATGCAAGATCCCAATGGATCTCTCCTGGGTGCCGCAACACCTACAAGCCCTCGGACTCCCTAGTCCCGTACACACCGCAAGCTCACTAGCTCGCCGAGACCGCACCTCAAACAACAAGAGTTCGCACCCGAACCCTAAACAACCACGAGCACACTTGACCGTCTCCTCAAAGAACAAATGAAGTCTTTGGTGATCACAACACTTTGATCACCTAAAAACAATCTCACTACAACACACCTATATGATGAATAATCAATGGATGGCTCAAGTGTGGTGTGAGAAAAAACAAGGATGAGAGTGGTGGAGGAAAACTCAAAGAATCACTTAAAACACTCTTGGTAAAATCTTCCCTTTTGATTGGAAGTATTTGCACTCAAATATGTGGAGAAAACCCTTTTAAAAGAATGGGAAAAACTGGCTCAAAGCTCTCCTAAAATCTTGTTACAAAACAATGACAAGACCCTCAAATTTATAGGCCAGAAAAATATAGCCGTTGGGGTCTGTCAGGCCTGCCGGTCGACCCGGCCGGTCGACCCGTAACGGTCAAAAATCTGACCGTTGGAGCCTCCGGTCGACCCGCCCGGTCGACCCAGAAGAACAGAGAGCACTGCTCTCAGTTCCGGTCGACCCGCCCTCCGGTCGACCCGCCCGGTCGACCCGCCCACTGAACTGACAGACGTGCACGGTTCTGTGCACGTCGGTCGACCCGCCCGGTCGACTGCCCTTGGTTCCGGTCGACCCGCCCGGTCGACCCGTAAGCCGGTTCTGGGTCAGCACTTGGGTTAGGGGCTGTTTGGTTGGTTGCAAAACTTTGCAAAATGTAAAAAGTTTTGCAACTTTACACTTTTCACTTGTTTGTTTCCATTTGCAAAATGCAAAAACTTTTCCAACTTACAGTTGCTACAGTTAAATTTGTGGTCATTTAATTCTCACTTTTACACTCATATTTTCTCACTTGCAGTTACTACAGTTAAATTTGTGGTCATTTAATTCTCACTTTTACACTCATATTTTCTCACTTGCAGTTGCTACAGTTAATTTTGTGGTCATGTAACTCTCACTTGTAGTACACCAATTCAAAACAGTTACTTGATAATCAATATATAATTTAATATTTTTAAATTTAATATTTTAAATAGTGTTCAATTTCTTATTTAAGTATTTAATTATTTTATATTTTTAATCTTTAATTTTTATTGTTTTTAATATTGTTTTAATATTTAATATTTTACTATTTTAATTTACTATTTTTATTTAATATTTTATTTAATATTTTATTATTTTATTAATACTTATTCCATTTTTTATTATTTTATTTAGAGTAAATATTTTATTAATATAACAATATTATACTTTAATATAAAATTACTATATATTTAGTTATTTAATTTTTAATATAAAAAATACTTTATTAATATCATAATATTTTTATTATTATATTAATATTTTATTATGTTAATATTGTAATAATAATTCAGTATAATAATACTATAATGATAATTTATTATTAAATTATAATTATATTTTACTTTGTTAATTTTATATTTCTATAATATTACAATAATATTATAATAAAATTTTTACTATAATAATTTTCAAGTATTTTTAATATTATTACTATATTTTTACTATATTTTATTTCTTTTAACATTTTTTAATATTTATATTTTATTAGTATTCTTAAAATTTTATTAATGTTCTTTAGATTTTCTTAAAATTTTATATCATTTATTTAATTAATATTTTAGTAATATTTTACTATTTATACTAATATTTTATTAATATTATTATTATAAATAAAATATTAAGATTATTAATTTTTTATCTCAAATTATTAATACAATTTAATTTGCAATATTAGATTTAATTTAATAGTATTTATAATATTTAAATCACTGCTACAGTTAATTTTGTGGTCAACTTTTCCACTTCACTTTTACATTACCAACCAAACACCGTAAAACACAAAATACTTTACCATTTACACTTTCACTTTACCAACCAAACACCGTAAAACACAATATACTTTTCCATTTACACATCACTTTATCAACCAAACACCGTAAAATACAATATATTTTCACTGCTACAGTTCACTTTTTCCATTCTCATTTTACAACTTACGACTTGCGACGTTTTGCAACGAACCAAACAGGCCCTTAACTTGGAGCACAGTTTTGAGGTCTAAAACGTTCGAATTTGGGAATAAGTATATAGGATGAAGTTGTAGATATTGAAGTCTACTTTCTAATGCAACTTAAATCAAATCAATATCTATTCAGAATTGAAAGTTATCAATAAAATACTAAAAGTTATCAAATCAGAAACTGTAAACTGTTTTTAAAACAAGAACAGATTTCAACCCAATATTTGACATTCTTAACATTTAAATCATAAAATGATTATTGAATATTAAATTTAGATCTGAAAGTCATCTTTAAAATGCAATTTAAATCATGTTAATTGAATATAAGAATCAAAAGTTATGACTAGAAAACTAAAAAAAATGTCGAGCAGATCAGCAGAACGGTCAGCCGCCCGGTCGACCGAGAAAACCCGAGAGTTCTAAAATGGTTTTGGTTAAAAACACATGTATATTCGAAACACTAAAAACCAAAACGGTATTTTTCTAAAACTAAAAATCTTTTATGAAAACACATATAAATCAAGAGTGTGTGTGTGATATGAACTTGAGCAATCCACCAACTATTCTATCCTTTACATTTTAACTAAAACAAAATCTTATAAAAACAAACCTAGACACAAGTCTTGATCTTGAAGTCTTCTCATCTTCTTGACTTGGTCCACACACGATCCAACGAGCTCAACTCTTGATGTGGTCTTGATGCATAGACTCGTGAATTAACTGGTGCTAGCTCCAAAACTTGACTTTAAATCCTTTGTTGAAGCTCCACACCTACTAAGATCTTGATCATAAATCTGTCACTAATTAAACACAAGATCATTAGTAAACATAACTACATGAGTTGATCATCATCAAAACTAGAGTGATGGGCCTTTGGGCCAACAATCTCCCCCTTTTTGATGATGACAAAACTCATGAAGTTATATATGCATGGATTAAAGTAAAGCTTCAAAGAAGCTCCCCCTTAACTCATGCATAACAAATAAATGAATAGATATGCAATAAAGCTCATAGACATGCATGCAAATGGAGATAAAACAAATCAAATCTTTTGCTCCTAATTGCAAAACAAACAAAACATATATGCATAAACATAAATATTACTCAACATGCATATAAACCTCAAATTCTTCTCCCCCTTTTTGTCAATCATCAACAAAGGGGTAAAAACAAAATCATCAAATTTTTCTCCCCCTTTTTGTCATAAACAAAGAGATCAAAAAGGGTTAAAGTAAAACAATCAATAATAGGTTATATGCGATATACATTCATGAAGAGGAAGACGCTAAGTTAGCTTCCCTACACATATACATTACATGAAAGAGGGATGACAAGCCCTAATTCACATAATGTATAATATGTAATGCATAAGAGGAGATGTGAAGCTCTCCCTACACACGTGTATCACATAAAGAAGAGTTGCCAAGCTCCTCAATATACAATACACTCAACATGAATCTATATGTAGAAGAGATGTTAAGCTCTCCTTGCATATAGGCAATACAAATCAAAAATTTTGAACTTTCAAACTTTTAAAATTTTCTTAATAAAACAAATTTTGAGATGTCTTAGTAAACCAAATTTAAGATATCATATAACAAAATTTTAAAGGTATCAGAGCTCTTGTAAAACAATCAATTTTTTTAAGATACCAAATGTAAATAATCATTATTGTAAAAACATGTTGATACCAATTGAAATTTATAACATTTTTGAAATTGAAGCATATTGATACCAATTTAAAATAATGATCAATTTTTTTTATTTTCATAAACATTGTGCTTTTAAATATGAATACCAATTGTAAAGTAAGCACTAAAATATCATATATATGTATGATAATAGAGATTGTCATTGAAGGCATACATATATATAAACAAAATATGAGTATATACAAAAATTTTAATTTAGATACCAATTGAAAAGATCCAATGATACCAATTGAAAATAACAATGTAAATCATGTATATAACTCAAAACCTACCATCCCTTGATATGCACAAGGTAAAAGATTTGTCAATTAAGCTTACAAGGCATACACGCCCATCCATCCGCCCATAGAAGGTAGGGGTTTTCAAAAATAGATTTGAAAAATAAGCTTTATTTGAAAAAACTCTACCAAATGAAGAACAATTAACTAGTTAAAATAATTTTTTTTTGAAAAACTAGTTAAAGATCCTTCAAAAATATGAAATCATATGTTTTTCATGAATCAACACTAAATACACAAAGTTTTAATCATTCATAGTCCATTAAGCTCAAAATTATCTTGAAAAGTAAAAGATGAGTGTTCAAAGGTTATGTAAATAGCATTTTCATGAAAATAGACATTGAAGCTCAAAAGTGATCATGTATCAAATTTTTACATCAAAAATTTATTTTTATCAAACAAACATGAAATTTCATTTTTCATTAAAACAAAACACACCTCTAGGTATATGTATGATTTATCCAATCCTAACAATACACATACATACCCCAAACATAAAAGAGTCTATTAAATGTATTTGCATGAAGGCAAGAGACTCACGGGTATACATGTATATTTATTAGATTTGAATTAATTAATACATATACATGAAGTAAAGTACAACAATAGGCAAAAACATGTATAAAAGAGAATCATCAAAACTAGTCTATACATATGCATATAGTGGATACAAATGAGCATGAAGTTTAATTATATATGAATCAATTGTAATTCACTATTTGTATATGTATACATGCAAGTTTGACACATTCTACATCTAAGCATGTAAATACCACATGAAGCACACAAATCATGAAACATGAACATGCTATGAATATTATAAATGAACAAGTATGAACATAAAAAGTAGGAGTTTAGAGATTGATACCAACTCTAAAGCTCCAAATATGGTGGTTGTCCCACCAAAGCTCCTTGATAGTGATGCGTCTAAGATGTCCCATAAAGTCCATTGCATCCACTACCAAGGCACCAATTCTCTCACGTTTTGTGAGAGCCCTCACCTACATCAAAAGCAAATGGTGGGGGCTTTGATACCCATATTTTCTTGGGTCCACGGGGGTTAGTCTTATGTTGAGGAACCCAAAAATTTTTATTCTTAGCAAAATTAAAATGATCTAATCTATCATAACAATATTTTGCTAAATGGCCTTTGCGGCCACAATGTGTACATATGTACACCTTAGTATGCTTATGTGTAGGAGTGTGATCATGTTGTGCAACATAAGCAAATGCATGATGTGAATGTGCATAAGTATGAGGAACTTGTTTCTTTTGAAATAAGGATTCCAATTTCTTATGATTAAATGCACAATTGCTCAAAGTTGAGCTCAAACAATTAATCCTATTTTTCAAAACATTTACTTCATTTTGATCAATAGAAGTGGTGGCATGTAAAGCATGATCAAAAGTATTTTTCTTTTTAGAAACTTTTTCTTGTTCCTTTTCTTTTTCAAAAATTTTTCCTTTCAAATAAGAATTTTCTTGAAAAACAATTTCTTTTTGTTTTTCCACCAAAGCAATTTTATCTTTCAAAATAGTGTTTCCTTCACATAAATCATTCAATTTTGCAAGCAAGGAAATATTCTCATTTTTCAAATCTTTATTTTTCTTTTCTAAGCATGCCATTTTATTTTCTAATGAATCTTTTTCATTAAGCATGGCATCAAAATTCTTTTTCAAATTTTTGTAATCTTTTTCTAAACATGCAATGTTAGATTTAAATGAATCTTGTTCTGTATGCATGCAAGCAATGTTCTTTTTCAAAATTTATTTTTCTTTTTAAGCATGTCATATTTTTCAAGCACAAGTTGACAAAAGGTAGTAAGCTCATCATATGACATGTCTTCATCATCGGATTCGGAGTTTACCTCAAGGGGGTTATCCCCTTGGACCATATAGCACACGTTGGAGGTGTCGCTTCCAACGTCCGAATCACTCCCGACATAATATAGATCCTTTTCGCCAAGGGAGGTGATGATGTTCCAAGCTACAAAAGCCGATTCAACATTAGAAACCCTAGAAAGATATTCATCATTTAGGGTACATTTAAGAGCATGAAGGGATTTTGCATTAGCCTCAAAGTACTTACTATTATTAACATATGAATCATTAGTGGTAGCAAGATATACATGAATGCCTAAGGCCTTGAGGTACAAAGTCATCTTAACCTTTCAAATTTGGATGTTAAGAATGTCAAAGGTGGGTGGTGACATGAACTCTATAGGTGTGTGTACAAATCTTGTGATTAGCCTAAAATGGAGGATCTTTAACTCTAGGTTGTTAGACCCAAATCAGAGTACCAAGCTCTGATACCAATTGAAGGTTCACCTAGAGGGGGGGTGAATAGGTGATGGCTAATCTAATGGTCACTTAATGTCAAATGATGCAAATAATGCGGAAGCTAAAAATAATTATGACCTAATTAAAACTTTTACACTAAACACTATGTATAACACAAGAGTGTTGCCGAATTCCCCGTGAAGGGCTCTGGACAAACTCCTCTAAATTCCCCTTGAATGGGTTGAGGTGCCGCCGTTGGCTCTCTTGGTTGAATACAAGTGTTAGCAAACAATCCCAAGCAAGTATATATCAATTATGCATACAAGATATATCAAGCATGTAAATGTAAAGACAATATAAGCTATGCAATATATAAAAGAGACGAAGAGAGAGAGAGAGTGAGCAATCGCAACACCTACAAGCCCTCGGACTCCCTAGTCCCGTACACACCGCAAGCTCACTAGCTCGCCGAGGCCGCACCTCAAACAACAAGAGTTCGCACCCGAACCCTAAACAACCACGAGCACACTTGCCCGTCTCCTCAAAGAACAAATGAAGTCTTTGGTGATCACAACACTTTGATCACCTAAAAACAATCTCACTACAACACACTTATAGGATGAATAATCAATGGATGGCTCAAGTGTGGTGTGAGAAAAAACAAGGATGAGAGTGGTGGAGAAAAACTCAAAGAATCACTTAAAACACTCTTGGTAAAATCTTCCCTTTTGATTGGAAGTATTTGCACTCAAATATGTGGAGAAAACCCTTTTAAAAGAATGGGAAAAACTGGCTCAAAGCTCTCCTAAAATCTTGTTACAAAACAATGACAAGACCCTCAAATTTATAGGCCAGAAAAATATAGCCGTTGGGGTCTGTCAGGCCTGCCGGTCGACCCGTAACGGTCAAAAATCCGACCGTTGGAGCCTCCGGTCGACCCGCCCGGTCGACCCAGAAGAACAGAGAGCACTGCTCTCAGTTCCGGTCGACCCGCCCGGTCGACCCGCCCTCCAGTCGACCCGCCCACTGAACTGACAGACGTGCACGGTTCTGTGCACGTCGGTCGACCCGCCCGGTCGACCTGCCCTTGGTTCCGGTCGACCCGCCCGGTCGACCCGTAAGCCAGTTCTGGGTCAGCACTTGGGTTAACTTGGAGCACAGTTTTAAGGTCTAAAACGTTCGAATTTGGGAATAAGTATATAAGATGAAGTTGTAGATATTGAAGTCTACTTTCTAATGCAACTTAAATAAAATCAATATCAATTCAGAATTGAAAGTTATCAATAAAATACTAAAAGGTATCAAATCAGAAACTGTAAACTGTTTTTAGAACAAGAACAGACTTCAATCCAATATTTGACATTCTTAACATTTAAATCAGAAAATGATTATTGAATATTAAATGTAGCTCTAAAAGTCATCTTTAAAATGTAATTTAAATCATGTTAATTGAATATAAGAATCAAAAGTTATGACTAGAAAACTAAAAGAATGTCGAGCAGATCAGCAGAACGGTCGGCCGCCCGGTCGACCGAGAAAACCCGAGAGTTCTAAAATGGTTTTGATTAAAAACACATGTATATTCGAAACACAAAAACCAAAACGATATTTTTCTAGAACTAAAAATCTTTTATGAAAACATATATAAATCAAGAGTGTGTGTGTGATATGAACTTGAGCAATCCACCAACTATTCTATCCTTTACATTTTAACTAAAACAAAATCTTATAAAAACAAACCTAGACACAAGTCTTGATCTTGAAGTCTTCCCTTGAAGTCTTCTCATCTTCTTGACTTGGTCCACACACGATCCAACGAGCTCAACTCTTGATGTGGTCTTGATGCATAGGCTCGTGAATCAACTGGTACTAGCTCCAAAACTTGACTTTAAATCCTTTGTTAAAGCTCCACACCTACTAAGATCTTGATCATAAATCTGTCACTAATTAAACACAAGATCATTAGTAAACATAACTACATGAGTTGATCATCATCAAAACTAGAGTGATGGGCCTTTGGGCCAACAACGGACAATAAAAGAACTACAGGAAAATTAGTTATACAAGCCCACATTACTGATCCGTGAGATTAGTACGTCAAAGGAATAATCCGAACAAGAAAACTCTCATATATATACCCTACACCTCACGTCACTGTAATCTGAGTTTATACAACCAGAATTTGCCTTCACAATAACAGAATAATGGAACAGTATGGAAACTCGAAAATAAGCAACAAAGTAGCACAGGTATGGTGAGCAGGATAATGTATTATATCACAGGTCTCCCAAGTATAGATCAAGTGTATAGCTAGTCAGATATCAGGAGCATATTATTATTATGTTATTAAGACTCATCTGATTTGTATACGTCGGTATGTGTCCCATTCCACATACCTCAACATACAGATCGTAGAGTACGCTATTGAAAACTAATAGAGATCGACGAACCATACTTAGAATGGGTCTCGTTCATGCCCGGGACAACGGTCAAGGAGTATCCGGTACTGAGTCGGAACGTACCGCTATGTACCAGGACTTATTGTACGCCCGAACATTAATAAGATGCCACCGCTCCCATAGGAATAGGCCTAGAGACTTATGGCACAGTCAGCAGGCAGGAGAGTAGGGGTGCCAGTACACCTCACGGAAACACCTGGTGGCCTCCAGGTCGAATTCAAGTATGTGGTCGACACTATAAGACCATCATAAACATGGAGACTAAATCGGTACTCATCAGTTTCTCCCATCCCGATGTAAGTTATCAATTATTAAAGATTGTCCAGTGATAATGAACACAAGGTATTCACAGTAATCCTATATTCATGGTTATCCAATTACGGGGATCAACAGAACTATAGTATCAGGAGTCTTCCTTTTTCAGGGGTTCAAGTATACAGTAGTTCAAGAGCACAGGAGTTAAGGAGTACCAAATGCGTGGTAACAATATAATAATCGTTCCATATTCTCATAAAAGTGATAATCATGAATATGCAAAGTAATACAAGTGTCAGGTGTAATAGTATCCTGTCAGGTGTCACAATATCCGGTCAAGTGTACTAGTACCATGTGAAAGCATGTCCAGTAAGTGATAGTATGTCAATTGTCAAGTGTCATATATCAGGTGTCAAGTATCAGGTGTCAAGTGATAACGTGTCAAGTACCGGTGTAAAATATCAAGTGTCAGAGATCAGTTATCCAGTATAGCATATCAGTGTTAGATAATTAACATGTCGGTGTTAGGTGAGTTGAATATAGAGTTACAGCATCATATGTCAAGTAATCATCCGATCATGCAACATGATACAGGAGAACAGTATAGTTAAACATTTCAAACTTTTCACAACCATATTTATAACAATAATAATTTAATCTATTAATTGGCTATGCGAAGCCGATCGAAGCGGGAGCGTATTTAGGCATACCATGCAAGTATAATACCAGTTCAATAAATTATAATAACGACCAGCAGGTATTCATAAAACATGCTAATTTTAGAAAGCCACTCACATATTATATATCAACTCACATAACGATCCATCATGTATTAAAAGCTAAACTAGCAATTGTTAGGCATGTACGGTAGTAACAAGACATCCACATATCAATATATCATGAAATAAATGCTAGAGTAGTAGCTACTAAATATAAATTGATAATATCAAAACACTTAAATTATATCGAGTCCTATAATAGAATTAGTAAGGCATGAAATAACACAAGAAAAGTACTCGCTAAAAAAAAAAACAGATGCTCGTTCAAGAGAAACTATATTCGCCTAAAGTCACACATCTCTGAGCAATAACCGGGAAATTCACGAACACCACGTGCACGCTAACAATCCATTTAAATATATATATATATAATTAATATAGATATATAAATATATATTAGAGAGAATAAGAGAGGAGAGGAGAGAGAGAGGATTAGTTAGAGAGAGAAGGAGGCTAAGAGAGAGAGAGAGAGTTGTAGGGAGGGGGGAGAGAGAGGTATGTATGCTAGAAAATATAGAGAGGCAATTAGGGGATTAAAGAGGGGGTAGAAGTGGAAAGGAAAAAAAGAAAGAAAGAAGAAAAAGAAAAAGAAAGAAAGAAAAGAAAGAAAAGAAAGAAGGGGAGAGGGAGGGGTGGCCGGCGGCCTGGGGGGGAGGGGGTGGCACCGCCGAAGGAGGGGGCGACGCGGCTAGGCCCCCCGGGGAGGAGGTTTTGGGGGATTTGGTGTTTAGGGTGGTGGTGGTGGTGGTGTTTTGTGTGTTGTTGTTGGAGGTGATGGTGGTGGTGGTGATGGTGGTGTTGATTGAAAATGAAGGAGTTGGGGAGTTGGAGGAGGAGGAGGAGATGGTGGTGGGGTGGTAGGAGTAGAGAAATTGAGGAATTTGTAGGTGAATTTTAGAGGAGAAGAAGTTAATGATGATGGGTTTATGGAGAAATTGGAGAAAAGGAGATGGAGTTTGGAGAGGAGGGAAGTGGGGAAGGGAAGTGAGGAGGTTGGGGGGCGGCTCCGGCGGCTAGGGACGGCGGCACGCTTGCGACGGTGAAGGTGGCCGACGGTGGCTGTGAGGGGAAGAGAGGGAGAGAGTGATGGTAGGAGAAAATGGAGAATATAGAGGAGGAGGAAAGAATTAAAAGAAGTAGAGGGAGAGGGAGAGTATGGGAAGAAAAATGGGGAGTGGAGAGGTGGCTACTGCAGCTGTTATTGTTGTGCTGGTCGGCAGGGTATGGGGAACATGGGGAGTAGGTAAGGGGAGAAAGAAAAAAGAAAAGAAGAAAAAGAAGAAAAAGAAAAGAAAGGAAAAGAAAGAATAAAGAGAAGGAAAAAATAGGAAAAAATAGTGCATAAATATATTGTTAAATAACTAAATTAATAGGATGACTTGGGAGTAAAAAGTAGAGGAATGGAGAAGGAAAAAAAGTAAGAAAGGAAAAGAAAGAAAAATAATATTATTATTTAAATAGGGTAAAATTTGACTGTTTCAGAAACGCTCCGAAAAATTCTAAAAAATAGAAAATATTATTTTAAGATGCTTGATGAAATTGAATTCAAGAAATTCAATTTATTTTTTAAATTAAAAATACTGAAATCTTCCAGTGATACTGGTCGACATCAAAATCAGTCAAATTTTGATAAATTCAGAAAAATCTCAAAAAATGTATTTAAATAAAAATGAGATTCTAAGAAGTAATATGTAAGTCATTTCTAAAAATTCAACTCCATTTGAAAATAAAAAAAATCTGGGAATCGGTCAGCGATGCAAATCAACACCGGTTTTGAAGATTTGCAAAATAATTTTGAAAATCTTAAAAAATCATGAAAAATCTAAAATATTGAAAAACAGTATTTAAAACTGAAATCGGTCAAATTGGACTATCAGAAAGGTCAAATCTGACAGTATGCTGGTATCGGGTTTTCAGTCCAGGTCAGAGCTGACTCTAAAACTGAGAATCCAGATCCGATACCAAATAACATAAGCAATCACAACCCAAAAATAAATACTGGAAGAAAATTGAAATAATACGGTTGAAAAAATTAGGACACGTATCTGGGTACGCATCCCGGGAATGGGGTGCTACAAATTGACCTTTATGTAATTTAAGCATGTTATTGCTTTTATAGAAAACGTGCACAAAACTTATCATAAATTAATAGTTATTATGCATGTTATAACAGTTGAAGAAAGGGAAAAACTAAATTGTGTTATTAATGAGGGCAATGTCCAGATATATATAGATATATAATTGATAAGAAAATTCTATTCCTAATACAATCCTAATACAATATGTATTCTAATCCTAATACAACTCTTAACACCCCCCTGAAATTCATGGTGGATCGAAAAACATGAGTTTGCCCAATAAGACTCCAAACCTTGATGTAGTATGTGACTTCATAAAGAAGTCTGCAATCTGCTCCTCTGAGCGAAAATTTGGCAGCGATGTAGTGCCTAAAGTGAAATGCTGACAAGTGAAGTAGCAGTTGATCTCAACGTGCTTCGTCCTCAATGACAAACTAGATTGGTGGCAATCTTTATAGCATTCTGATTGTCACAAGCAAGAGGTGTAAGATTTGTAAGAAAAACACCAAAGTCTGCTAAAAATCTCTTCACAGGAACGATCTCCCAGGTGGTAGTAGCCATAGCCCTGAATTCAACCTCACAACTGGAACATGAAACAACATCCTGGTTCTTACTTCACCACAAGATCAGTGAATCACCAAGAAACAGACAGAAACTAGTAGTAGAGCGGCGAGTGGATGGGCAACCAGTCCAGTCAACATTGGAATTAGCTCGAAGCTTCAATGAAAAGGTGGATGACATGAATAGTGATCGAGTGATGGTTCCTCTGAGATATCTGAGAATCCAAAGAAGAACACTAAAGTGAGCAGAGTGTGATGCAGATACAAACTGACTGATAATGCAGACTGCATGATTAATATCTGGTCTCGTCAAACAGAGATATACAAGTTTGCCAACTAACTGACGATACCTAGTAGGATCTGCAGTGGTGTACCATCTAAAGGAAGGAGCTTCGAATGAAACTCTAGTAGAGTCTCTTCTATCTTTGTATCTGTAAGTGTAGCAACAATATTATCAGATGTGTATTTTTGCTGTGAAATAAGAATCCTCGGCTCAGTCTGAGCTATCTCCAATCCAAGAAAATATCGTAGATGATCAAGATCCTTCATATGAAACTGACGATGAGGTGATGTTAATAAGGTTGACATAGGTAAGAACAACTTCTGCCCAAAAACTGCAATGAACAAAAAGGATATCAACATAGCACAAGCAGTCTCAAGTATGTGACAGTGATTTCGCCCGGATGCTCCATTTTGTTCATGCGTGTAAGGGCGGGATGGCTAGAAAAGGATACTATGAGACTGTAGAACAGATCTTATCGTAGTGGAGATATACTCACGAGCACAATCAGCACGAAATATCTTAATCTTCGCATTGAACTAAGTATGAATCATAGCAGTGAAAATTTGGTATATAGTAGGAATCTTAGATTGCTGACGTATAAGATACACCCAAGTAAACCTCATGAAATCATCAATAAAGCTAACATAATATAAATATCCAAACCTAAATGAAATTGGAGCTGGGCGTCAGATGTCAGAATAAACAACTGAAAAGGACAAGTGGTCTGAGATAAACTGTTAATGAAATGTAGAGTTAACTATTTTGCCAACTTACAGCCCACGCATAAAGATAAAGAGGAAAATGAAACTTGTCTAAGAGCTCCACTATAAAATAAACTCTTTAGACGTGACTCTGAGATATGAACTAGGCGTCTGTGCCATCGATCGGCAACAGACGAAACTATACAAGTAAGACTATGACTCGAACTATTATTGACATCGACATGAAGAAAATCAAGGTGGTACAGTCTCTTCCTCCTATGAGCATGACCAATCGTCTGACCTGACTAAGGATCCTACACAGAACAAGTGAAGTAATCAAAGGTAACGATGAGACCAATGTCACACAAGCTACTGATGGATATAAGGTTCATACATAAATGTGAAACATGTAATACTAAAGGCAAGGTGAATATGGTAGAGGTAATAGATCTTGTTTGTGTTATGGCTAGTTGTAAGCTATCGGCTGTATGCAATAGTAGAAAGTGTGATAGAAGCGGAGTGATAACAGATAATATGGTAGAATCGGGGGTCATATGATATGAGGCACCAGAATCTAAAATTCAAGAGAAGACATATTCGAGGCAGCAGAGAAGGTCGAGGATTTGGCGAATACTGACTGGTACTGGAGCTATAACTCAATCTGAGCAAGTCGATGTTGGATATCTGTAGGATCGGAAGGTAAAGATTGAATTATACCAGCTGACATGGTGTAAGATCCTGCTGAAGAAGTACGAAGGAGAGGAAGTCCCTGCTGCTTTCTCTATTGCTGTGCTTGAACTAGTAGCTCTGGATGAAGACTGAAACACTCACGCTTAGTGTGACCTGTCTTCTTGCAGTGATTGTAAGATCTGGAGTGGCGGCAAAGATGGTCAGTATGGCGAGTCCTCTTACATATGCTATAATAGAGTCTGGTGATGGTGCTGCGAGGGCCTCCTGAAGAAGAAGATTATGGTGCAACTGCAAGCACAGTCTCACTTCTGGATGTTGGTATAGAAGATAAATAGGAGAGTGAGTGCAAACGAGTCTCCTAGGCAACTAGATCAGAAATAGCGGAATCTAAACTGGGAACGGGATCTCTGTGAATGATCTGACCACATAATAACTGAAACTCTGAGCGAAGAGCTATAAGAAACATAAACAACTGACGACAGTCCTAGAGTGCTCTAGAAGCACTAAAGTCAGGCCTGATACCCTTTAACTAATGTAACTCTCTCTAAAATCTTCGCATATGAATGCGGAACTCCATAATAGTACGATTTTCTTGTTTAGCGGACAATGATGAGAAGCTGGTACTCTATTGCACCACTAAATTGAACATACTGACTGATCAAGTGGGTCCAGAGTGAGTATGCTGAGGAAAATTGAAAGAGAATTGCTCGAAGTGTGCGAGCAACGGAGGCAATGATGCAACGGAGGCAATGATGAGGGAGATGATCCTCTGATCATGATCTATCCAACTTGCCTTCGCGGTAACTATACTCTTTACTTTTGTTGAAGCATCGTTCGCTAGCACAGATGGACAGGGACAAGTGCCTTCAATACGTCCCCGAAGAGAGTGTCCAAATAGTGTAGACTGAACTGATGCTGACTAATCAGTCCAATCCTTTGCAGATGTCAAAAAAAATGGTGAAAATTGGAAGATACTATCGAAACTGAGGCTCCATATCAAAAAGTTGTTCACGCGGGTCAGATCCTCCATAAGTTGAATCACATAAACTCTGACAATGCAAAGCTTTCGTTGTCACGATCGTAATGGCTCGAAGAATGAAAAAACACCTAGAGGGGGGGGTGAATAGGTGTTAGTGCTAATCTAA
Source organism: Agave tequilana (assembly GCA_038442645.1). NCBI lineage: Eukaryota > Viridiplantae > Streptophyta > Magnoliopsida > Asparagales > Asparagaceae > Agave > Agave tequilana. Next base: position 15,469 of record JAVJIF010019880.1, on the reverse strand, counting down.
AACTTAATGCAAAACTAAGTGCGCTAAATGCGGAAGCTAATGCAAATTATGCACAAACTAATACAATACAACAAGTGTAGCCGAATTCCCCTTGCGAGGCTCTGGACTAACTCCCCTTGATTCCCCTTGAAATGGGTTGAGGCGCTATGTGAAGCTCTTGTTGGATGAGTATAAGTTGGGCACACACACAAGCAATCCAAGCAATGTGCACACACAATCAAGCCAAGCAATCAAGGATATAGTAATATGGATTATGCAAGGCACAACACAAGCAAATAAATATGATATGACAAGATGAATTATGCTCAACACAAGCAAATATGATATGAATGAAGTATGATGCTTTGCACAAATGTAAAGAGAATAGAGTTGAGAGAAATTGGATCAAACGCTAACACAAAGATTTATTTCGAGGTTCGAGTACCCAACTCTACATCCCCACCTACACCACCGTGTAGGATTTCCCAATCCACTATAGGAGTACCAAACTCCTCTCTCAACCTTTACAAAGCCACCGAGGCTATACAACCACAATCCACCTCTACCAAAGAGGGATAAGGCCCGTAGCCAATACAACAACCACAACCAAACTCAATCACCTCACACTTGAGGGATACAAACCAATCACCCGATCACCTCTACCGAAGAGGGATACAACAAGAATAAGGGTGTACGACTTAGAGGTTACAACAACAACCTCAAAACTCTCTCTTTCTCTTTTCTTTTTCACAAAACAAAGATCCTAATAGTTTAGGATAGAAGATATAGCTCAAGTGTGGAAACTAGGTGTTTTTGGAAACAAGCAACAAAGAAAAACTACTTGGGAAATCTCTTGTATATGATAGAAATTAAAGATCAAATCAATATCCCAAAATCCTAGTTTTCTTTGATTTTTCAAAAACCCAAAAACAATAAAGATTGAAAGATTAAAGCCCCAAACACTTTTGAAAAACTTGTTTTAAACACTTCAGAAAACCAGAATTTTTTCTCTTCAAAAACTTGGCCAAAATCCCCAAAGAGATGGGGTTTTTATAGCCCCAACAGAAAACTAGCCGTTAGAGCTGAGCTGGCAGCTCTGACAGGCAACGGTCGACTGGCCCGGTCGACCGCCAACGGTCAGAAATATGACCGTTGGGCAACAGCGGTCGACCGACCCGGTCGACCCAAAAAAAAAACAGAAAGCAGGGCTCTCATCTCAGTCGACCGGCACGGTCGACCCAAACAACCCGAGAGCAGAGCTCTCAGACCCGGTCGACCGGCTCGGTCGACCGTTTTTGTGTCTGCCCAGACGTGCACATCTGTGCACGTCGGTCGACCCTAGGGGTCGACCGGCTCTTGGTGCGGTCGACCGACCAGCCTGTCAGCACAAAAAGAGTCAGAAAATTTGGGAAAATATTTTCTAAAAAATCTTTTATCTCTTTAAAAATACCATAAAAATGTTTTATCATTTTATATTGAAACTCAAACAAGTGATAAAAATTTCAAGACAATATATCAACATATCAATTCATTTTTGTGTCTTACCAATTTTATCAAAAACAAAACTTGTATTTTTGTCAAACTTGATTTTTCCAAAACATGAATAGGATAGTCAAAATAAGTTTGTCTAGTAACTTTAAAGCATGTATGTATATCTAGAACATATCTAATATACATAGAAATAAAGTAAACTTGTTTTGATCTACTATTCATGAAAACCAAAATCCAAAACATGAAAACGTGTGTGTTGTGCACTTGAGCATATCAACTATACTAAACTTTACAAATTAGATCTAAACACACTAACTAAACTATGGATAGCTAAGTCTTTGTGTCAATAAGAAGACTTGCTCCAAAACTCCATCCATGGGCTAGGCAATGTGTGACCTTGACGCTTTGGCCTTGGAAACATCATGAAAAGCTTCTAAACACCTTGTTGAAGCTAATCACCAACTAATATCTTGGTTAATGATCTGAAACTTAAACAACACAAGATTATTAGTAAACATAACTACATGAGTTAATCATCATCAAAACTAGAGTGGAAGGCCTTTGGGCCAACAATCTCCCCCTTTTTGATGATGACAAAACTCATGGAGTTATATATGCATGGATTAAAGTTAAGCTTCAAAGAAGCTCCCCCTTAACTCATGCATAAGCAAATAAATAAAATATATGCAATGAATGTACATAAACATGTATGCATCAATATGCATAAAACACAAACACATGTTCTAGAAGCTCTAGTTACCAATTAAATTAATAAAGCATTAACAACAAAAACACTAGATGCTTTAGATACCAATAAAACTTAAAACTTACCAATAAACAATAAAACTTAATATATGCAAAAACATAAGTATGCATATATAAAAACATGTTAAACTCTCAAATAATTCTCCCCCTTTTTGTCAATCATCAACAAAGGGGTAAACAAAGTAAAATCAAATCACACAAATTTTCTCCCCCTTTTTGTCAAACAAAAAGATCAAGAAAGGGGTTAAACAATCCAAACAATAAAACAATGTTCTCCCCTTTTTGTCTAAAACAAAAACAAAGTCAATAAGGGATGACTATAAACAACATGATATCAATAGATAAATATGTCAATGAAGCATCTTGATATCAATTGAAAATAAATAAAGATCAATAGAAGTTATATGCTATATACATTCATGAAGAGGAAGACGCTAAGTTAGCTTCCCTACACATATGCATTACATGAAGGAGGGATGTTAAGCCCTAATTCACATAACACACATTATGTAATGAATAAGAGGAGATATGAAGCTCCCCCTACACACGTGTACCACATAAAGAAGAGATGTTAAGCTCTTCAATACACAATACATTCAACATGAATCTATATGCATATAGTCAATACAAATCAAAACTTTTGTATTTTTCTTGAAAAAAAATTTTTAGATACCAATTTTAAGTAAAAACACATGAAACATCTTGATATCAATCATAATAAATTTTGAATGTCTAAATAAAATTTTGATACCAATTGTAAATAATTTTCATATTAAACATATGATACCAATATGAAATTTTCAATCATAAAGTAGGGGAGTGGGAAACAAATATCAATTGAAGAATCACCAAATGAAAGACAAAATTAAATTTTCTCCCCCTTTATGAAATACCAACTAAAAAGATGCATGGGCTTGATACCAATTTAAAAATAATCAATTAAAACAAAATTGAAGCTCAAGCACTAGCATAAACAACATTTGTGCTCAAAATATAATAGCACAAATAAAATAAGTAAATGTGTATGAAATAGAATGAGTACCAATCACCAATAGACGATACCAATTGAAAATATACATACACAATAAATATATGAGTATACACAAAAATCAAAATGATACCAATTGAAAGAGTTCAACGATACCAATTGACATAACAATAAAAGCATGGTATAACTCATATAATCTAATCCACCCAATCAAGGTTCAAGTTTTAAATGATTTTCACTTGTAAAGCATACATGAACATGATCTCCCTTCCAACCTCTCATAGATGGTAGGAGTTTTCAAAAATAGATTTGAAAATGTAGTTTTGTTTGAAAATCACTACCAAATTGAAGAATACGAACTAGTTATAGGAAAAACTTGTTAACTAGTGTGAAATCCTTCAAGCAAGGAATAAACTAAAAATAATTTTCATAAAACATGAAATCCACATGATAATCAACACTTTAATTCAATTAGGCATAAATATGACTCATGAAAACAAAACATGAGCAAGCAATAAATGTGAGTGTACAAATAAGGTGTGAATATCATAATCATGAAAATTTTCAATTAAGCTCAATTATTCTTTAAAATATTGAAAACATGAAAACATAAAAATCATCTAAACTATTTAATCTTCAAGGCATATGTATGTCTTATACAAACTAAAGTATACATACATATCCAAAATTCAAACGAGTCCACAAAATATATGCATTAAGGCACGTGGCTCAAAAAGATGAACATGTATATCTAATTGTTTAGACAAGATAGACATATACATCAAGTTAAACAATTAAACACAAATCAAGAAAAACTAAATCTTCATCAAATCAAATTTCATTTCATGGTATATGTATGAATTGTCAACACAATAAGTATACATACATATCCCTAAACACAATTGAGTCCTATATATAGATTTGCATGAAAGGCAAATGACTCAAGGGGTATACATGTATATCTTAAAGTTTGGCAATACAAACATATACATGAAGTGAAAAACTCATAGAACAAATTCAAAATGGGAATACAAGTTTAAAATGTATGAATCATCGAAACTAGACTATACTAGCATAACTAATGGGCTCAAATAAGCAATCAAGCCCAAACATATATAAATTTATTTGTGGCCCACTATATGTACAAGTATAAATCCTAGTTTTAATGAAAACTAACATCTAAACAAGTAATCTTAACAAGAAGCATCAAAACACAATATAGAAGTCATCATGATAAAACTAAAACATGATTATTATGTAAATTCACATGTATTAGATTCATGATGTACATTATAGTTTAAACAAAAGTGAGAACACTAAGAATGGGTTCATACAAAGCATGTGTGTCTCAAATACTATATATGTATGTCAAGGATCTAATAATCATGACATTTACATACTAATCCATAGACAATGAAAACATGCTATAAAACATTAATATGAAAGCATGTAAAGAATAATAAGGAGTTAAGAATTGTTACCAAAACCTAGAAGGCAACTCTCCTTGTCTCCAAAATATGGTGGTCATCTCCACCAAATCTTCCCTTGAAAGTGATGCATCCAATTGATTTCCTTTAAGTCCGGAACGCATCCACTCCAAGGTGTCATCACTCTCACGTCATGTGAGAGCCCACACCTACATCAAAAATAATAGGAGGGGTGATCTTTGGTACCCACATCTTGTTGGGTCCATGGGGGTTAGTCCCTTCTCTACCCAAACAAATTTCTTTGCTAAATTTGAAACATTTAATCTATCATAACAAAATTTAGCAAGATGACCTTTTCGGCCACAATGAGTACATGTGTACACATGAGCATACATGTGTTGATGGTGTCCGTGTGGAGCATGTGTATGCCGTGGAGAGTGTGCATGCATAAAAGTTGGAACTTGTTTCTTACGAACCAAGGTTTCCAAGCGTGTGTGGTTCATGGCACATTGGCTCATAGTGGAGCCCAAACAATCTACTCTCTTCTTTAACATACAAATATCAACATTGATCCTAGAAGAAGAGGTACATGCATTAGGTAGACTAGATGAAGAAGCTACACTAGCATGGCAAACATGTGCATCAATTTTATTTTGCAAAACTTCATTTTTCTTTAAACAAATTTCTAAGTCCTTTGAAATAGAATCAATTTTTATTTTCAAAGAATTATTTTCTTTTACAACAAAAATCAACTTTAGAAGATAAATTTTCATTTTCTTCAAAATAGCATGACAATCATTTTTAGTTTTTAAAAATTCATTTTCTTTTAGTACAAGTTCCAATTGAGATCTCAATGAATCCCTTTCATTATAGACCTCAACCTTCTCTTGCAAAACACAATCAAGTCTAGAATGTAAACTCTTATTTCTTTTTCAATTTCTAGACTTTTCTTTTTCAACAAATTATATTTTTCTATTAGTTTTTCACAAACAATAGAAAGTTCTTCATTCAAAGCATGAGGATCAACATAATCATTTGAAGAACTAGCACAATCATCATTATCTAAGTGGGGTTCCGAATGTACCTCAAGGGAGTCATTCCCTTGGACCATGAAGCATTGTGACTCGGACTCTCCACTAGATTCCTCTCTTGAATTTGCACTTGAAGCTCGGAGGTGGTGGTGGTGTTGTCAATTTGTTCCACACTGCAAAGGCGGAATCAATGTTAGAAACACACATAAGATAATCTTTAGGTAATGTGCTTCTAATGGCCTCTAGGGCTTGTGCATTGGCCCCTATATGATTGCGATCACTAAGGAAGGATTCCTTTGTAATAGCAAGATAAACTTTATGACCTAGGGTTTGCAAATAAACGGTCATCCTAATCTTTCAAACATGAATGTTGGAAGGGTCATACATAGGTGGGTCATGAAGGCCATGGTAAACTATATGTGTGCAAACAAGCAAATGCAAACAATAGATTAGCAAGCAAATGGATCTCACTCCTAGGATGTTAAGCCTAAGTATCAGGAGCACTAGTTCTGATACCAATTGAAAAAACACCTAGAGGGGGGGGGGGGTGAATAGGTGTTAGTGCTAATCTAAAACTTAATGCAAAACTAAGTGCGCTAAATGCGGAAGCTAATGCAAATTATGCACAAACTAATATAATACAACAAGTGTAGCCGAATTCCCTTGCGAGGCTCTGGACTAACTCCCCTTGATTCCCCTTGAAATGGGTTGAGGCGCTGTGTGAAGCTCTTATTGGATGAGTATAAGTTGGGCACACACACACAAGCAATCCAAGCAATGTGCACACACAATCAAGCCAAGCAATTAAGGATATAGCAATATGGATTATGCAAGGCACAACACAAGCAAATAAATATGATATGACAAGATGAATTATGCTCAACACAAGCAAATATGATATGAATGAAGTATGATGCTTTGCACAAATGTAAAGAGAATAGAGTTGAGAGAAATTGGATCAAACGCTAACACAAAGATTTGTTTCGAGGTTCGAGTATCCAACTCTACATCCCCGCCTACACCACCGTGTAGGATTTCCCAATCCACTATAGGAGTACCAAACTCCTCTCTCAACATTTACAAAGCCACCGAGGCTATACAACCACAATCCACCTCTACCAAAGAGGGATAAGGCCCGTAGCCAATACAACAACCACAACCAAACTCAATCACCTCACACTTGAGGGATACAAACCAATCACCCGATCACCTCTACCGAAGAGGGATACAACAAGAATAAGGGTGTACGACTTAGAGGTTACAACAACAACCTTAAAACTCTCTCTTTTCTCTTCTTTTTCACAAAACAAAGATCCTAATAATTTAGGATAGAAGATATAGCTCAAGTGTGGAAACTAGGTGTTTTTGGAAACAAGCAACAAAGAAAAACTACTTGGGAAAATCTCTTGTATATGATAGAAATTAAAGATCAAATCAATATCCCAAAACCCTAGTTTTCTTTGATTTTCCAAAAACCCAAAAAACAATAAAGATTGAAAGATTAAAGCCCCAAACACTTTTGAAAAACTTGTTTTAAACATTTCAGAAAATCAGAATTTTTTTCTCTTCAAAAACTTGGCCAAAATCCCCAAAGAGATGGGGTTTTTATAGTCCCAACAGAAAACTAGCAGTTAGAGCTGAGCTGGCAGCTCTGACAGGCAACGGTCGACCGGCCCGGTCGACCGCCAACGGTCAGAAATATGACCGTGGGCAACAGCGGTCGACCGGCCCGGTCGACCCAAAAAAAAAACAGAGAGCAGGGCTCTCATCTCGGTCGACCGGCACGGTCGACCCAAACAACCCGAGAGCAGAGCTCTCAGACCCGGTCGACCGGCTCGGTCGACCGTTTTTGTGTCTGCCCAGACGTGCACATCTGTGCACGTCGGTCGACCCTAGGGGTCGACCGGCTCTTGGTGCGGTCGACCGTCTGGGGTCGAGACCAGCCTGTCAGCACAAAAAGAGTCAGAAAATTTGGGAAAAATATTTTCTAAAAAATCTTTTATCTCTTTTAAAAATACCATAAAAATGTTTTATCATTTTATATTGAAACTCAAACAAGTGATAAAATTCCAAGATAATATATCAACATATCAATTCATTTTGTGTCTTGCCAATTTTATCAAAAATAAAACTTGTATTTTGTCAAACTTGATTTTTCCAAAACATGAATAGGATAGTCAAAATAAGTTTGTCTAGTAACTTTAAAGCATGTATGTATATCTAGAACATATCTAATATACATAGAAATAAAGTAAACTTGTTTTGATCTACTATTCATGAAAACCAAAATCCAAAACATGAAAACGTGTGTGTTGTGCACTTGAGCATATCAACTATACTAAACTTTACAAATTGGATCTAAACACACTAACTAAACTATGGATACCTAAGTCTTTGTGTCAACAAGAAGACTTGCTCCAAAACTCCATCCATGGGCTAGGCAATGTGTGACCTTGACGCTTTGGCCCTGGAAACATCATGAAGCTTCTAAACACCTTGTTGAAGCTAATCACCAACTAATATCTTGGTTAATGATCTGAAACTTAAACAACACAAGATTATTAGTAAACATAACTACATGAGTTAATCATCATCAAAACTAGAGTGGAAGGCCTTTGGGCCAACAAAGAATTCCTGAATCGGACTTCGTATGTGCAAGTTACGACTCAAAAACAAAGATGGTGTATTAACGAGTCTGTTTTGTACTAAATTTTTTACTGTAGAATGCAGATCAGGTTGCTATAACAACGAGTTTGCTGACTTAAACCTGATTTTTTTTAAATTATGGCGGCGGTTCAAGTTGGCAACTAGGTCAGATCCGATTTTGTAAATTAGATCAAGAGTTTCTTCAAAATCAGATCAAGAGTTCTTCTTGAGCAAGAGCTCTGTTTCAGATCTAGAGAGGATGGTTTCAAGAAGCTGGATTCTCCCTCTCTCACTGAGATTAATCTGGTTGTGTATATGGCCAAACTCAAGTAATTATTATTACTATCAAGTAATAACTTGTCTCTTTGCATCCAAGAGTTCCATGGAATTGGGTGAGATCTTGTGATGGGTCGAAATTATCTCTTTCACTGAGATTCTTGAGAGTTGTGGACGATGGTGAAGGAGCTTGAAAGGAATCAAGAGCTTGAAGAATAAAGATTCAACGAAGCCTCTTGTTTGGTGATGATGGTGATGATGTAGATGATGATGATGGAGTTGCGGATGATGGTGATGGTGCGGATGTTGACGATGATGCGGTCGAGGGCCGCGTTGTTGTTGGTTATGATGGTGATGATGCGAATGATGATGATGCTGTTGCAGATGATGGTGATGAGGCGGATGATGGTGGTTAGTCTGCAGGACTAGGGTTTTTTTTCTTGAAGTGTAATTTGTGGAAGAGAAATTTGGATTGGGGATTAATCAGAAACCTAGCTCTGATACCATGTTATAATAATTGAAGAAAGGAAAAAACTGAATTGTGTTATTGATGAGGGCAATGCCTACACACACAATTGATAAGGAAATCCTACTTCCAATACAATCCTAATACAATACATATTCTAATCCTCATATAACTCTTAACAATGCACTTATCCAAAAAGATATTTGAGAAATATAGTTGATAAAATTATTAATATTTATTTGAGGTTTTCAAAATTTCAGTGTTACATTATCAGTGTTCTTGAGGTTATTGTGGTAGAAGTAATACTTTGTACACCAATTTGTCTACTTTTTAGTTAGTAGTAGAATTTATTGTTTTCAATAATATTATAAATAATATGCTAATTAATATTTTCAATGATTAAAAATTTGATTATGATTTTGATGCATGAGTCAAATGAGATATTTGGTATGAGTAATTCCATGTAAGAGAGCAATAAATGAGAGAGTTTCGATAAAAGAGAAACAAAAACGGAGAGAGACGAATGTTGAAGAGAGATTTGGGAAAGAGATAAAAACGAAAATTGATGGAAAGAGAAAATCCACTTTTTGTCTTTTGGAATTATGAAACAATTTATTTTAAAGTTATAAACAATTTGTTTTAAAGTTATATATATATTGATAGTACTATTATAACAATAAAATTTTAAGTTGGGAAAAACTTGTTGGATTTTTGAATTAAAATCAATAAAAAAGGCTTTCATTTCATGCATTTTGACCAAGTCAAATACATGCCAAGTCTTAGGATCCAAGTCAGTTGAGCAAATCTCTCAACTGCTCGGATTTTCTGATGGAATTGTTACAATAACTGGGGTCTAAGCCTATAAATAGAACCCAAACTCAGTTCTCAATACACAGTTCTCATTTTCTCCTCTTTTTCTTTGAAATTTCTTTTGAGGCATACTCTTCGTGAGAAGGGCTTCAGCCTAAATTATATTTTCTTCTCTTATCTTTATTTTCTGGGCAATCATTTCTCTTCTGAGCAGAGGTCTGTTCTATTGTCCTAAGCCAGGTGCTGGTGATTACGGGTGATCTTTTACCGCTAGGGGACGACCGCTAGTTCAACGCCCGGATGATTGAGGGCGGGCTTTTGATCCTTTAGGGCGGCGACATCACAACTGCATTTCCCAGGCCAGCTTATTATTTCTGTGCTTTAGTTTCTAATATTGCATGTTAGATTTTTGCTAAAACTTTATTTATTTTGTGCAATGTTGAATTTTGAATTGCATGTTTTAATCAAAAAAGAAATAATACACAATTTTCCAACAATAGATTTTTTATTTCCTTTTTTTTATTTTGATAGTAGTATGCTAGAAATTTAATTCATTTATCTTTACCTAAAGTTTTATTTTTGCATGTTTATAAAATAATGTCGATATTTACCAACAATCTAAAGGATCAAAATAATCTTTTCATTTAATCTATTCACTATCCATACAATTAATTGAACTATTGTAAAGGATCTGTTTATCATTTCAAAATCCTTTTGACTAAAAACTATTCCAATGTTCTTACAAGATTTTCCTACTCAAATTATTACATAGTTCTCAGAAAAATCTTGTTATTTCAAATATTTTTACAAAATCTTGTAATAATATTCAATCAGTTAATTAATTCTAAATTATCAGTTTCTTACAATTACTTATTTCTAACAAAATGTACTAGTCATTCAATAATCTATGAAAACAAATACTTAGATAGGCCTACCAGGGGTATTGGCCACGTTGGGTGGACCCCAACATAAAACTTAAAATTACATGTTTAAGGATGGATTTTTGTTTACATAGCAGGTGATTACAACCAAACTACTAGCAAATACCATCAAATATATTACTTAGAAGGTATATTGTTAACTTCTTCATTATATATATGTTTGATGAATTTCACAACTTTGAAAGTTTATTCTCCAAATATACCATTATTTTAGACAGAAAAAACTCAAAACGGTCTTGCAATTGTGTAATATTTTACGAATGCAATAAACTTTGATTGATAATTTTACAGTATGAATGTTTTCAAAGAGACAAGTATGCACCATACAAAATAAATACATTTAAAGGAGTTATTCACAGAGAACATGTAATCTCAACATATTTCAAAAGACAATTTAAATAATCACAACCTATATACTCCCTTCATAAAGTAGCCTTATACATTTTTTTTGAATCCAAATATATTAGGAACTTGGAGTTTCAGACTTTACGTTAACTACAATGTCTTTCATTTCAAGCAGAAAAATAAATACTAAAATAATTTGTAGCTGCTATAAGAAAAGAAGGATATTTGAGCATCATTTAGATTTTTGATTCCATGCCTCCAATGTCAAATATCTGATTTATACACCCTAACCATCAAGTTTCAACCATACAATCATCTAACCTTATCAAAGGAGTCTCTTGCAACATAAATGTGATAAATAATTAGGAAACTTTTGTATGATATTTGTACTATATAAGTTTGTGCAATTTAAATGTTAGATCGATTGAATGCAAACACTCATGTATATCGTATCTTATTATCATATTTACTTGTAAGATCTATGTATCTCAAGTTATTTATTAATTTTACTTGCAACATGCTATAGATTATCTATCAAATACAAGTACTCGAATAATATGATATACATGTTAATTTTGTATTTGAATTACATGTTATGATTAGTTCGAGTTCTTTTTAAAATATCCTGCTACTCTTGTATTGAACTCTAGCATATATTTAGCTAGATTATATTATTTCTTTACATTGAAACTAAGCAAAATACCTACACATTTATTCTGTATACCGTAATTTAAAATTGATCTACTCAAATTTATATTATAAACTTTTCATATTGACAAAACTATTGAATACATTACACATCTGGTATTTTCGGACATTATGGATAACTTAAGATCACTCCTAATATCAAACGAAATTTACCAAATTAGGAATAATTTTTAACAGGGATACATCCATTCTCTAAATTTAGATGTCAACTGTACTAAATATCGACTTTTTAGGATCTAAAACTCAATATGACTAGAAAACTAAAGGGTAAATCATTTTTTTTGAAATTCCGTACAATTGGTATTTAACTAAGTTAGGGTACTCAATGTAGCTCTGTAATTAAGGAACGTCAAAAGCGAAAAAGTTTTCACTTCAGTTACGCCAACCTAGCAACTGAACTGGTAAAATTGAGGTTCTTCACTAACTCCCTATGTAACCATAATCTTAGAAGTAATCTTACTGTCTAGACTATAACCTTGCGTACAATGTAGTACACACCAATATTTGGACATACCTGAATCTGTTTAGGATTAACTTTAATTATATATTTTAGCTATCTTCCATATTTTGAGTCTGATGTAAATAATCGGATCGTGATTAATTAGCTAGAATTGAAATTCTAACCTATACTAAATCTAGTATAAGTTACATAGTAGGACTGAAAATTTCAAGCAATATGATTATAATGAAACTATTTAGAAAAATGTGTTACTGATGACATTATATTTTCACGAGTAAATCTTAAAATTTGGGCTCTTGTAAATGTGTGTATAAAATAAAATTCTAACCATGTGCGGGATGATTAAATAGTCATGTGTAGCTTTTGCCCTATCCAAATCTAATTGGATCAATTAAAGTTTTATTGCCAAAATACAAATGATTTTCTTATATATTCGACTCCTTATAATTCAAACCTGTTTGATCTTTAAAAAAAATTATATTCTCCCATTTACTAAGAGATAAAATTGAATATAAAATAAAATAAAATAAAATATTTAATTATTTTATTTTATTGATGACTTTCAAGTAGTAAGATATAATTGGTATTATATCAAGTTAACTTATTATATTCATTAAAATGATTCATAGCTGTCAAAATTTGTACACCTCCTATTTAAGTGTTTTCATTGTTTTAACAATAATAAAATTATGAAAAAATTATTATCTAAGTTGAAAACATTAAACTATAAATTTTACTATTCATTAAATTGTGTGTATATATATGTGTGTATTAAATTTCAAATTTGAAATTATGAGTGCATCATTTTATAGTAAAAATGATTATTACATCTTGCATAGTATACACTTCAAGCCTTTCTTTAAAGACTTTACATCTTTAGAGAGAATAGTATAATATTCGTTGTTAATTAATTTGTATGTATTTTTAAAATCATTTAAATTTTATTTTGAAGATTTTAAATGTAATTTTTTAAAACGAAAAGATATATAATGCATACATTATATGTGTATGGTTTGTGAAAATAAAGTTGTATGAACAAAAGGGAAATTAGATTTTATATCATAATCATTAAATTAAGACAATAATGATTTGCTTATGAAAATTCGGATATTATTAAGAATATAAATGACAAGACAAATTAGGATGATTTGCTATCTTGCAAAGAACCAATTTGCATCCATCTTATAAAATTCAATCTGGGACATCATCAATGTCTTAATAAGGTGATTATAATTGATAACAAATAATTTCCCTGGTACATGTACATTTATTAAAGTTTTAATCAAGTGTGTGCTTAAAATATTTTTAGATATATCCTGAATTACATGTTAATGCTTAAACTTTGACACTAAGTGTGCATTAAAATGATTTTTGAAAATTATTTATTTCTTGATTATTCTTTATCAATTAAATATATGTATATACATATATACTGAATAATCAAATGCAATATATATATGCTTTGTCATAAACCATTATGGTATAATTTGCTCGTTTTGAAACTAAGACAATAAGAAAAACTTTATAACTACTTTATGATCCCAAATGGGGGAGACTCTGACAATTCCTCAAATGTGTTATATATCTGATAAAGAGTGTCAAGAGTCATAATAATGTGGTCATGAAGAGTTAAACCTCTGACTCTCATCACTTAAGAAATAAAAGGTGTTAAACCATTATTTGACTCTTGACAAAGTCATTCTGACTAAGGATCTTTTTGAATGTGGTCCTATATTCATCGAGGAGATGTGGTTAAGCCCATAGTATAGTTCACCGACAGTAGGAACCCAACCTACTTGATTGGGAGCTGGTTCCATGAAAGAGATTCAATGTGGTAGTAACAAGCTGGACTGGTGATACTCGTATGAGCATCAACCGGATATATTTATATCCTGTAGCATTATAACTACTACCCCTTCTATATGGTGACGATACTCTTATGATACAGTTAGGTAAGGTTGAGTTAAACTCTTAATAAGCCCAACACATGTAATATGGAGGGTATAACATCCATCTATAGTACCCTTGGAGGACTTACCTACGTGAGAGGAACCGTGATGGCCACGGTTGAAGGGGTAGGTCTGACCTCTAGAAACTCTCATAAGTCAGTTATTGCGAGTATGACCATTAATGCTTAACCCGCTCGCTCAATAGATGAGGACTTATTGTGTGTGTCTTCCATCAATATCTGGTAAAAGATGCTAATTTCAGGCGTAGTCTCTACTGTGTCTCTCAGATGATGATGAATTCACTAAGAAATGTTTCAAGCGTAATCCACTTGTCCTGAATTCACAGTATGAGATTGCCCAACCTTATTCATGTTTTATGTTTTCTTATTTGTGTTTTGATTTATTTACGTCATTTTGTTTATTCAATCTTCCCTGAAACTCAAGCTCTTAGGGGGGGCTATTGGATTTTTGAATTAAAATCAATAAAAAACTTTCATTTCATGCATTTTGACCAAGTCTCAGGATCCAAGTCAGTTGAGCAAATATCTCAACTGCTCGGATTTTCAAATGGAGTTGTTACAACAATTGGGGTTCTAAGGCTATAAATAGAACCCTAACTCAGTTCTCAACACACACTTCTTATTTTCTCTCTTTCTCTTTGAAATCTTTTAAGGCCTACTTTTGTGAGAAGGGTTCAGCGTAAATTAAATTATCTTCTCTTATATTTATTTTTCGGGCATTCATTTCTTATTTGAGCAGAGGTTTGGTCTACAGTCTTAGGTCAGGTGTTGGTGATTCCGGGGGGTCTTTTACCGCTAGGGGACAACTACCAGTTCAACGCCCGGACGA
Source organism: Agave tequilana (assembly GCA_038442645.1). Lineage (NCBI taxonomy): Eukaryota > Viridiplantae > Streptophyta > Magnoliopsida > Asparagales > Asparagaceae > Agave > Agave tequilana. The sequence goes on along the minus strand of JAVJIF010019880.1, from coordinate 338 downwards.
TTAGGCGGGCTTTGATCCTTTAAGACAACGACATCGCGACTGCATTCCCCAAACCAGCCTATTATTTCTGTCCTTTATTTCTAGTATTACATGCTAGGTTTTTGCTAAAACTTTATTTATTTTGTGCAATGTTAAATTTGAATTGCATGTTTTAAATAAAAAGGAATAGCACACAATTTTCAAAATTAGATTCATTTTTTCTTGTTTTTATTTTTAGTATTCTAGAAATTTAATTCATTTGTCTTTACACAAAGTTTTATTTTTTGCATGTTTAGAAATAATGTCGATATTTACTAACAAAACTGAGACTAAATCTTTTTCAAACATTCCAAATAATT
>JAVJIF010019879.1:0-120047 GCA_038442645.1 Agave tequilana | reverse complement strand
TTGGAGATCGGCTCAGATTTTGGGAAAATCTTCGCCGAGGTGGAGAATTGTTGGAAAGAGAGAATATGCTAAGGAAGTGAACATGAATCGTCGAGGGGTCGTCGAGTAATCGCCGAGGAAGTCGACGACGAAGACGAAGGGAAACAGCAGCAGAAAAACAAAGCCAACAGCAGCAGGGTGCAGGTTGGCCGGTCGACCGGCCCACAGTATCAGAAGCTCGGTCGACCGGCCGGTCGACGATGTGCACAACGTGCACAAGTTGGAGCTCGGTCGACCGGTCGACCGAGGTCGGTCGACCGACTGAAAGTACCCAACTCTCTGTTGGGCACCCGGTCGACCGCCCGGTCGACGGTGGAAGGGTCGGTCGACCGCCCGGTCGACCGACAAGCGGGTGCGGGCTGCGAGTGCAGATTTGAAAATCTGCTTGTATTAAGGGGTGGCTGTTTTTAGGGTTTGTATCTTGTTGAAGATCCTTGAGAAGGAAAAGGCTGGAGCTCTCTTGCATTCAAAGAGGCTGCTAGCCATTGTAATATTCTTCCAAGTAAATTAATCTCTCTTCTGATGCTCCGAGGGCGTAGGCGTTGAGGCCGAACCTCGTTAAATTTGGTTTTGCGTGTGTTCTTCTCCGGTGATTGTTTTTGTGCTGGTTGTGATTGTTCTTCGTGCGTGGGAGATTAAGGGAGGGATCCTCTATCGGGTTGTTGTCGCTGCGTTGGGCGCGCAACAATAGAGAGATTATATGAAGCAGTGATCCTCCGTCATCAGTCTCCATTTATCGAAATTAAACCTTTGGAGATGAAGAAAAGTTTTATGGTTTAGAGAGAATTTTAGTAAGAGGGTACAGAAAGAAAAATGTTGTAAACTCTTAGAGAGAAAATGAAGAGGGAAAATAGAGAGTATTATAGACTTTCATCTATGATAAAATTGCAATTCAAAAAACCATTTTAAACGTGGGTGTAGACAATAAAAAAGACGAGTGTGAATAAAATTTCCCTTGGGAGATTGTTGGACGGGGACCAAGAGAGCAAGTGTTAATAATAAATTAAAAATTCTTATTTTACCACTAATCTTGTATTACATTCTACTACTATCAATGTTAAATTTTATGTATGCGAGTAAGAGTGGCAACAGAGCGTGACAACTTGATTACCCAATATAGAAATTGACCCGAATTTTAGTTTTGGATCCTTATCATCAGATCTGATAATTTATTGAATAGGATATAAATGATAGTTTTTGGATAGAGTATGAATCATAAAAAAGTAAATGCATATCCTTATTAGATGATTTACATATTGATTCATAAGGATCCAAACACGATAACCCGAATAAATTCTTGGAAAAATTGCTTTTAAGGGCTCAAGAATTGTTTGAAGTGCAAAAAAGTGCTTGACTGAAATTTGACATCTTGCCAAAAAGAGTCCCAATACCAATTTTGATGCTTCTAGGTCCCCGTGTATGCCTCATAGAGCACGTGAGTGAGCAACGGTGGTTGAACGTCGGTAATGCCCTTCTACAATCGTTGTCATGTCGCTATGTCTCCTCGATAAAAAATTAAACCTTACTCATTATGACAGTTGTTAATTCCTTTCTTTAATTTTTCTCTCTCCAAAATTGACCCCCCAAAAAAAAATCTTCTTTCTCTACCCCCAAAATTTGACAACCTCTTCATCTTCTTTAATCTCTTAAAAATCCCAAACTCTCTTAAAAATCCCCAAACTCTTTCTCAAAAATCTCTTAAAAAATTCCATTCAATGGTCTATCATAATGCTCAATGGTCGTCCATGACCTCGTCAGCGAATATGGAGACGTCCTTCGGCGGCGTGTTGGTTGATGCAGAGAAGAACATCAGTGACATGGTTTACAATCTGAGAACATCCAATCTCCTTGCAGATGGGTTCCTGTTTCGAAGAGGGAAAGTGTAGTGGTTAAAATTGACCCATGCCAGGATTGTGACACGTGTCATGAAGCAGAATTATAAACCAACTCTCCAGAACTCGATCCTAATCCTCGTCATACCCCTTTCAAAAGACTACCCACATCTACGATCCGAAGCCATACCGCCTCCTGAAGGACTCGACTCCAATCTAAGAGTCCCGCCACATGGTAGCAATTTCTTTTATCCAGAGGCAGATTAAGATGAAACCTGCAAATCGCGAAGGTGGTTAACCAGCCTATCTTCCTACTCAGCCAGAACTCAGTAACAATCCCTATAGCTCATCAAATAGTTGGGGATAATGATGGATAACTCTCCAATGCGTCAATCCAACTAGGCAATTATGGAGATCAGCAGATTAAACGAATTAGTTGAGATCCGTATCTATCCACATCCACTCCACCATTTCTGTCAGGTATAAATACACCTTTTTCTCGAACGAGGAAAGGGGTGAAAGTACACTTAGAGGGGGGGGTGAATAGGTGTACCGCTAATCTAATGAACTAAATGTGGAAATTAAAAACTAATTGCTACAAACACTTAGTGCAACCAACGAGTGTAGCCGAATTCTCCGTGAAGGGCTCTGGACTAAATCCTCTTGATTCCTCTGAATATGAGTTGAGGCGCTATATGAAGCTTTCGTGGTTAAGCATAAGTGAGGCACACAAACACACAAGCATGTATATGATATGACAAAGTAAAGCAATGCACAAATAAAGAGAAAGAGAGAGAGAGTTTAGAGTCAATGGATCAAAAGCAAACAACAAGATGTGTTTCGAGGTTCGAGCACCGAGCTCTACGTCCCCGCCTTCACCGAGAAGGATTTCCAATCCACTAGGAGTACCGAACTCCTCTCTCAACCAATACAACCTCCACCGAGGCAATACAAAGGGTCTACCGAAGACGGAGTACGAACTCCTCTCTCAACCAATACAACCTCCACCGAGGCAATACAAAGGGTCTACCGAAGACTGGAGTACCGAACTCCACCAATCCAACCAATACAACCTCCACCGAGGCAACACAAACACCACCTCACACAAGAGGGATAGGCCCGTAGCCAAATAACCAATCACCTCAACACTTGAGGGATACAAATCCAACTCCACCTCACACTAGAGGGAGTAAATCACAACCTCAACCTCTACCAAAGAGGGAGCTAACCACAACCCAAATCAACCTCTACCAAAGAGGGATACAACAAGTAAAGGGTTTACAACTTGGTGGTTTCCTCAACCACAAACAATTTTCCCACAAATAAATGATCCTATAGAATAGGATAGGAGATATAGCTCAAGTGTGAAAAACAAAGTGTTTTGATCAAAGAAAAAAATCTCTTGGGAAAATATCAAATAGATATAGAATTTTAGACCAAAACCTAATTCCCAAAAACCTATTTTCTTTGAAATAAACAAAAACACTTTAAAACAAATAGAGATTTAGAATTTTTGCACCAAAACTTTTGGCTTGAAAACACTAAAGAGTATAAGAATTTTCTCCTTCAAAAACTTAACCAAATCTGGGCTCAAATGGGGTTTATATAACCCACAAACAAAAACTAGCCGTTAGGCTGAAAAGTCAGCCATGGCGGCTGGCGGTCGACCGGCCCGGTCGACCGCCAACAGTCAAAAATTTGACCGTTGGAGCATCGATTGACCGCCCAAATCCAGAGAGCAACTTTGTTCTCTGGACGGTCGACCGCCCGGTCGACCGTGCCTTGCTTACGGTCGACGTCCGGTCGACCGCCCCCACCCGAGAGTGGGGGACTTGCAGTCGGTCGACCGTGCGGTCGACCGGCTCAAGTACCAGGCCAACGTGCACAAGTTTGTGCACGTCGGTCGATCGGTCCGGTCAACCGACTCTGGGTCCGGTCGACCGCCAGAGCCTGGCAGAAAGCATTCTGGGTCAGAAAAACTTGGTTTAAAATATTCTAAAAAATCTCATAAATATCTTAAAAATTCACAAAAATAGTTTTAGCAAAATATATTGATATATAAACTTGTGTGAAAAATTTCAACACAAATTTCAAACATTTTGAACCATTTTTGTGTTATGAAAATTTTGCCGAAAACCAAAATCCGTATTTTTCCAAACTTGGATTTTTCAAAAGAAAATTCGTTTTGTCTAAAACTCATCCAAATACAAAAACATGATATTTAAACACTTTGAAGCATGTTGCATATGGATAGAAATCCAATATACAAGAAATAGATATATATCCATGTTTTTGACTTTAAATACGAAAATATGTTTTGTTAAAATACCAAAACACCAAAAACTCATGAATAGGCATATCAAAATAAGTTTGTCTAGGAAATTTAGCATGCATGTATATAGAACACATCTAATATACATTTAAACCATTTAAACTTATATTGATACTATCTATTCATGAAAACCAAAAACCGAAAAACCGAATCCAAAACATGAAACTTGTGTGTGTGTGAACTTGAGCATATCACACTATCTAGTCTTTACAAATGGATCTAAAAATAAACTATAAACTAGGTACCGATGACTTCTTGACGAACTCCGTCTTCAAGTCGACTCGATCCAAACTGTGATCCACCGAGCTTGACTTCAACGAGTGCTATATGAGTTCTTTGACGCTCGGGCTCTGGAATCACCAAGTGAAAGGCTTCAAAACTCCTTTGTTGAAGCTAATCACTAACTAATATCTTGATTAAAGATCTGAAACTAAACATCACAAGATTATTAGTAAACATAACTACATGAGTTAATCATCATCAAAACTAGAGTGGAAGGCTCTGGGCCAACAAGGGGGTCGTTTCCCTAAACCTCAAAGCACATTCCACACCATACTGACAATTTTTCTCTGCCAGTCTACCACTACAACACACTGACAGTTTCTCTCTACCCAGTCCTCCCTCTTTTTCACCTACTGATTTTCACGCCCGAGGGTCTTAGGTCGGCACCACAATTGATGCCCTGACCTAAAAGGCATCTTCTCTCTGTGTGCTTTAACAGGTTAGATCGGGAGCATCCAATCACTCGTGGCAGAGTTTTATCCACCACAAAAAGCATCAAGGATTAGATCTGATAAAGATGCTTCATCAGCCGAGAAGAAACGACCAATTCCTTCTTCTAACAAAACATGAGTCCATAATACTGTTAAAAGTTTCAAAAATGACAAATCGTTAGTAATTTTTATAAACAGTTTCTCATTTGTGTCCACTTCTCCTTTTTGTCAACTTAGATTTGTTTTCCTGCCTTTGTTAACATTTTCTAACTTTACCAATTTTTTATCCACCTTTGTAAATTTTTGTCCATGTTTATATATATTTGTCCACCTTTTCATATTTGTCCACCATTTTACAATTTCAACTTCCACAAAGACACTACTGCAATGAAGAAGAAGGATACTGGAATAGTTCTCCACCCTGTCTTCATCCATATTCAAAGTTTATAGAATGTCTCTTACCTCACGTTAGATGCCCATCAAACAACCCCTAGAAATTGTCCGTTTGTACACTACTTGGAGTTAGGACCATAACCCGTGGACCGACCCACCCTTCAGATGATTGTCCCAGAGTGGGATGAAAGGACGAGAAGGTTCCAGTTTGAAGGCAGCTTTCACGCCTTCACGGCTTCTTGGATTAGCAATCACATATTCCTACCCACCGCTGGTCGTTCCGTAAGAAAGAACACGAAAGATACTCCCCTCTGGATCAAGTATTTCAAGGGTAAGCCTTGAGAGAAGAAGAGGGATAAGAGTGATAAGGGACAGGAGAAGAAGGTCCTTTTAGGCAGGAGATCAAGTCTAAAAAAAGCAGAGGTTAATTGTATAAAATTATGTCCAACTTCCTTGAAATTTGTCCAACATTATTCAAAATTGTCCATCATTTACATTTACTATCCACTTTGGCTCATTTCTATCTACATTTGTTAGTATTTTTGCTCTCTTATGACAGCTTTCACCACCTTTGTCCAACTTTAAAAGGTATTATTTGCAGGAACTCCTTTCTAGGCTCATTAGAAGTGAAAGAGAGAAGGATATTGATAATTTTGTCCTCCTTCAAATCCTTTACCAGCTTTGCATGATATGACTCTTGAACATCAAACAAACAGTAGCGAAGAATCTCTCCGTGTACTGCTGGACCTGAAAACTGTGAAAGACACGGTGTGACCTATGGTTATCCACGAGGAAACCATCAAAGGTTTTCAAAAAGCAAAGCTGACAATGGAGAGTCGAGCTGTTGGTGAAAGTATAAGTGACAGTGGCTACATGTCTGGATGTGTCCCTTGGTTAATGTATGTAACCCCCTGATCCCCGGTGTACGTATCACAGTATCGGTACGCGATACGACGTACAAATTTGATTTAACCTCTGTAGTATTCCGATTGACCTGAGTTCAGTTTCAAAAATCATTTCCTAATATTGTAGATTTTTCAGGATTTTCTGGAATTTTTCTGGATTATTTTGAAAAATCTCCGTTGTCGGTGTCGACCGATACCGATAACCAGCCTTCCGATTTTTATTTCACAAATGGAGTAGAATTTTGAGAATCGGCTTTCATCATGTGTCTTAGAATCGTGTTATCTACGTTTGGGTATTTTTGGGGATTTTTCTGAATTTATCGAAAATCGGGCCAACCGGTGTCGCCCGTATCAGCGATACCTTCCGGGATTTTTAATTTGTAAACCGGATCGAGTTTCTGCAAACCGTCTTCATCTGACGTCTCAGGATAATATTTTCTATTTTCTGTAATTTTTGGACACCGTTCAGAGCTGGCCAAATTTTTGGGTCAATATAATAATATTAAAATATTAATTTTTTTATTTCTTTTCTTTTCCTTTCTTTTTCTTTCCTCTTCTCCATTTCTCCAGAGAGATCCCCCACCGCCATCCTGTAGCTCCACCGCCTCTCTCTCTCTCCCAATAAAATCTCCCCCTTCTCTCTCTCCATTTAATTTCTCTCAAAAATCTCTCTCTCCCTCTCTCTTCACTCTCTCTCTAATTACAATCACTAATCTCTCTCTCTCTCTAACCTCTCTTCACCTCTCTGTGCAACCCAACATGGGGGAGAAACCGACCCGTCGCCAGAGGTCGCCACTGCCGCCGCCCGCGACCCCGGGCCGCGTCCCCGACCGGCGGCCGCGCCCCCAGCCGAGCCGCCGCCTCCTCCCTCTCTTCTTCTTCTTCTTCTTCTTCTTCTCTTTTCCTTTCCTTTCTCTGTTTTCTTCTCTTTCTTTCTTTTCCTCTCCCTCTCCCCCTTACTCTCTCTCACCATCTGAGCCGTCGCCGGCGGCCGGGATCGCCGCCGGCGGGCGCCACCGGCCAGATGGCCGGCCGGCCTGCACTGAGGCAGCAGCAGCACATGCTGCTGCTCTCTATATCTCTGTGAGGTGTGAGGAGTGTGTTGGTGTGCTGTGTGTGTGTGAGAGAGAGAGTGTGTGTGGTGTTGTGTGTGTGTGTGGTGTTGTGTGGTGTTGTGTGTGTGTTGTGTGTGTGGTGTTGTGTGTTGTGTGTTGTGTGTGTGAGAGAGTGTGTGTTGGTCTGTGTGTGTGTGGGCAGTGTGTGGGTGGGTGTGTGTGTTGGTCTGTGTGTGTGGGCAGTGTGTGTGTGGGTGTGTATGTTGGTCTGTGTGTGTGTGTGTGGGCTGTGTGAGTGAGTGAGTGAGTGAGTGAGAGTGTGTGTGTGTGTGTGTGTGTGAGGGTAAGTGTGTGAGTGTGTGTGTGTGTTGTTGGGTGAGTGGTCACACCCGAACCCACTATTTTAAGTCCTATTGGTTGATTGAAACCTGTTACCCAATAAGCCCAAACCCATTAACCCATTAATGGGTTAAGCTTCTAAACCCAATATCTACTCATTCCACCCGTTAACCCATTACCCTTTTCATTTAAGTGATGTGTTTGGGTAGTGGATTTAAAACCGACCCGTTAACCCGTCTACCCGCATCCAAAGGTATTCGGGTGATAACTGGAGCATCCGGACTCCGATTCGGGCGATTCTGGATCCGTTGCGATCGTGGGAACGAGAGCTACAGTCCTGTAGCCAGTTTGTGAGTGTTTTTCTTTTATAATTTATATTTTACCATGTTTAATCTAGACATTGATTGATATAGCTGGATTATGGATAAAAGACGGTAATAATTCATTATTAATTGATACATGTTGAACACCCATTGTAATAGATGATTCATGTAATATAGTTAGGTATTTCCTGATGTAACATAATATAGGGAGACAATTGTAGAAACAAGAAATATAGACATAGACAACTTGACCACAGATATCATGCCGGTATCACCACTGACTCACGAGCCACTAGGTCACCATATTAGTGGATACTCTTACTTCATGTAATAGTTCACAGTTAGATAACTATCGTCACAGGTATACTAATTCATGGTACTCGATGACACTACACTTGACATGACTATTGGACACCGTTAGTACATGCACCGGTATCAGCATTACACGACTATGGTAGTGTACTTGACATGATAATACACTGACCACTGATATGACATGGACTAGTGAGACATAGATCGATTATACGGATTAGTGCTACTCATAGGCATTCCACTGGTACACTGATATACCCATGCACGGACTACCGCATTATCACTATTACACGTGCTTGTTATGCTTACATATTACTGTTACACGTGCATGTCATGTTTACACATCACGGCCACACATGCATTATTCTTGTCATATGGATCCCCGTTTATATTACATGTATTATTGTACCATGTTACTGTATTCATGTTACATGATTGCTTCCTGTTATTGATATGGATATTCCTGTTACTGGACATGCGAGCTGTTGATATGCGATACGTGGGAATCCCACATCTATTGTTCCCGTTTACCGGGATATTGTTCATGGTATATTGTTCCTGTGATATTGTTCCCGATATATTGTTTCCGATTCTCGTTATATTGTTCTACGCTATCAACAGAGCTCAGGTCCAGTTAACATGTTACCTGTATCATGTACAGTAGTTGTTCTTGTTACATTGTATACTTGATATAACAGATCATAATGATAACTGGGGTATGGGGGAGACTTGACGGTGATTAGATCTTATCGGGTGATGTATTGGATCCATATTGTTCTCCCACTGCAGGGGATGGTAGTGCTTCCTACCAATTGCTCCATGAGCTATTGTTACTTGATTATTGTTCCCCTCTTAGCGGAGGGCCCTGGTCTCAGCAGCCAGGGGTCTGATAAAGGCCGTGATCCCGGGTATGCACGGGATACACCTACCCGATAAGAACTCTTCGACCACGAGTTTCCAATTAACATAATAAAACAGTATACACAATAGTGACGTCGGGAACACTTGTTATTTGGTCACTCTCTCGTTTGGATAATGGTACCCGTAGGCCATGTCCGGATGGGTTCGACTGGAGTGCGGGCTCCAGTATGAACTGCCAGTGGTATGGGACACTGGAAGAGAATGATTAAAATATCAAGTGGTACTGATCGCTACTATTGTATAAATGACATGACTTTGACATGACCTGCCTGACCCATGTTTAGTTGTACTTGTTACTGTTCCTGATCATGTACCTGCTATCATGTACATGTATACATTGATGTTGTACCTGTTTCCTGTTACACTTTCTGGAGTAACCTATTACTCATGCACATGTATACTTTGTTACATTACCGGGTACGTGTTACACTGTATGTAGTGGCATACTATGCATGTTCTGCATTGCATATATCATTACTGTCTATGCACCACACCGGATACTGGTTAGGTAGCATAGGCCTATCTGCATGTTCACTGTTATCACATCACCACTAGCATGTACACTTGTCACCACTAGATGACATTATATATTATATAAACTGGATACTATTATAGACTTGACCCGATGATGACCGGTTAGATAGTGATGGCATTTAAAGAGGACATGTTACTATATTTCTACTGCTTCGTATATGCTTATTATATGATATCACTTATACAACATCATGTATATATATTCGTATCATGCTTGTATTATTATAGTATCTATTACTGCCTCCTTCATTTTATCACTCACTAGGTCGCTTTCTGATGACCCTGGGTTTGCGTGCCCAGATTGGAGAGCCGCGTACCGTAGTATCTGGGAGTGCCATGGAGTCACATCGGAGCTTCCTCATTGGGACTATTTCTAGGTATCTTGGTGCTTTATTTCCGTTATCTTATTTGTCATCATTTTTCATATCTGTTATGATCACTGACCCTCTTCTGCAGGTATTCTTGTACTTATTTCATGCTGGACCCCCAGGTATCTATGGAGGTAATGTACTGTACTGAGGCTTAACGTACGCGTGAGCGTGTTTTCACCTCGCGTATGTACGTCGCCATAACGTCCCCGTACCTACGGGATCGGGGCGTTACAATGTAAGTTTGTCCACCTTTGTCCAATTTTGTCCAACTTATTTGTAATTTATCTACATTTGCTTAATTTTGTCCAACTTTTTATAATTTGTCCACCTTTTCTGTAATGAAGTTACGGTATTATACGGTAACCAACCTCCGGATACCAGAGAGGTACAGTGTCAGTGTTCCACCCATATGTAATAGGTAGCGATGGGCAGACTGTGGGCTTCATGCACCATGTAACATTGGAGTGCAGGTCAAAGATGCTCGTCCATCAAGTCCTCGAGAACGATCTGCTGAATTAGGAGAGGACAAGAATTGAGGAAGAGAAAGGAAATGAGAAACAAGAAGAGGAGAAAAATAAGAGGGAAGGCAAGAGACAAGAAGGGAGAGGAGAGGATAGGAGAGAAGAGAGCAAAGAGGAGAGGACAGAAGCGGAGAGGATAGGAGAAAAAGAAGATAGGAGGGAGAACCTGGTTCTAGTATCTCCCCATCTATTGTTATCCCTTTAGGAATGAACTTGGGAACTTCGTAAAGTAGGTAAGTGTTTCTCGCTTTTTTTCGTCGAACATTTCAGAAATTTGTCCAATTTTAATAAATTTGTCCAATTTTAATTTTAATAAATTTGTCCAATTTTCTTTGAATTTGTCCAACATTTTGGAAAATTGTCTACATTTTCATAAATATGTCCAACATGTCATTTTATTTCACATTTTAATGATTTTGGACACATTTTATATTTAGATTCTTCGCCAAGCTGAGACATTCATCGCTGACCTTGACCATAATTGTACGAACGAAGAAGATGAATCTATTACAACTTGCCTTTTAGAAGAGGTTTGGATACGTTAAAATAAGGGAATTATTCGCGGCGAATTCTCGTTCAAAATGTTATGAGCAAGAGATTACCCGCTCTGAAATGCCTTGGCGATTGCTACCCTGTATGAAGTTGCGAAAGCGTGACCTTTATTTGAAGGGCTCATGGTGACTCTCGGTGTTACAGAAGAAGAGCAAGCTCATTTTGGTGAAGATCAAGCATATAAAGGAGAGAAGAAGGGATGCCAGATCAGAGACCGACATAAGAAGCAGGGGAGATGGGTGGAGAAAATGATAGTTTTCATATTGACGAACTACCCATAAGGCTCGAGGAGGAGAAAAAGAGAAAGAAAGAGCATGCTCTGCTAGTCTGACCAGCATTGTTGAGAATGCCAATGCTCGAGGACACCTACAGCCTTCGAAGGTTGTGATATCCCCATCATGGGTTGTTCCCCTAACCAAGGCATGATTGTGTTTTCCTGCATTTTTCAATTTGTGTCCAACTTTTGAATTTCATATTCATTTTTATCAATTTCTGTCCAAATATTGAATATTTTGTTCATCTTATCAAATTATTGCCCACATAACTTAATTGGTCTACATATTGATTAATTATCCATCCTTTTCAATTTCTGTTCACCTGATAGGGCAAACGGAGAACAGGGGTACAGGGGCAAACAGTAGGCTCTAGCCCTGTTGCAACAGAACCCCCTGCCTCAGTCGCAACATAGTCCTCTACCACGTTGCAACAACACCCTCTGCCTCAATGGCAGCAGAATCCTCTGCTTCGGTTGCAGTGGAAGCCTCCGCCTATGAAGATCCATGCATCTCAGCTGTGCGGGACATCCAGGTAGCTATAAGTGGGACCCAGGACAAAAGCGGAGTTCAGAAAATTAGAAGAACTGAACGAGAACGTTCCCCAAGACTCGAACTTCACTGTGCAAATGTACTGGAGGACGACAAAGAAATTGGGCTTATCCACGTCACTCAGTGGGACCCAACATCCCATCTTAATCCTGAGGAACGTGAGGTTTTGCAAAGTTTCCTACAGCTGCCAATGATGAGGTGGTACTTTTATATTTGTCCACTTTATTCAATTTAAGTCTAATTCTACAATTATTTTTCCAACTTTTAAGATATATGTCTAACTTTTTAAATATTGTCCAACTATTGCCTCGATCTAACTCAATTAACAAAAAGAACATTAGGCACCAATTTGTTTGGTCATGGAGAGATATGTTCATGACCCAGTAAGACCTTCTGCAGATCCTCTGGGGTGGTATGCTTGCGGACAATGTGATTTTTCTTCTTTTCCGCTTATGATGTCCAGCTTTTGCTTCCATTTGCCTTTCTAAATTTCTTTAAGTTTATGTTTTAAAACTATCTTTGGAAGATGCTTGATGTCTTACTTAAAGGGAAGATGATGCGGCAACAAAACGATCAACATAAGGAGCAGTAAAGAAGAGTTGGAATAGTCCGTCCCTGGTTCTCTGTAAGAATATTTTGTCCAACTTTTGGATTTTCTGTCCAACATTTATTTTTTTGGTCCACTGCCTTTTTTATCCATTTTCTAGTACCTTGTCCAACTTTTATACTTAATGTCCAACTTATGTAATTTATGTTCAACTTTTATGTCCAACTTTTATTTTATCTATCCACCTTAGGTATTTTATCTGTAGAACTTCCTGCACTATAAGGAAAAGGTCGAGCAGAACTTGCTTTTCGTCGAATATGTAAAGCAATACGTTGCCAAAGATTGACTGAATCTGCTATTTCCTATCTGCAGTGATATCCATTGGCACCTTTTCAATGTTGACTTCAAAAGGGAGGAGATTACCCACTACTGTTCTCTCCCTCACAAGAAGTGAGTCAACACAACGTCCAAGATCATCAAGTGGCTTAAGAGAATGAGGGGAATGCCAACTAAAATATTTTTCAAGCACTTCACCCGCTGATTGTACACGAGCATTGCATATTTAGTGTCACATATCTCACATTTTCATATTTATTTTGTAATAAAACTCTGCTATTTAATTTATTTAATGACTAATGGTATGCTATATAATTTATGGTGAAAGAGGAGAAATTGACAAGTTTATCCAATTAAATCTGGACTTTTAAAAGCTCAAACAAATCAATGAAGATCTACTCAAATTCAGAGGTTTAGAAACAATTCTATCTAAAGATTGAAGCAAATAAGAAAAGGTAACACAAGATAAAATCAGTTAAAACTAGATTTTTAAAGATCCATTTGGTTAACTTGAAGATTAACAGAGATAAGCCCAAATTCAAAAGTGTAGAGGCAAATCTTATCAGAAAACATGGGATAATAGAGAGAGAATATTATCAAATCTATTCCAACTAAATCAGATTTATTTGGATTTATTATTCTTACTTGAGAAATCAATGAAGATAATCCCAAATTCAAAAGTTCAGAGATGAACTTATCAGTATACAAAAAGATAACAATGATAAGAATATTGGTTGTTGGGCCATCAATTTGAGCTCATCTTTTCACCACCCTTTGCCACTCCTTTTATCTTATAAATACTGCAATTCCTTAAGGCAAAAGGGAGAATGATTAAGCAGAGAGTAGAATAGATTCTTATATAGGTTTCACCTAGATTTTTCTTTCTCTTTTATTGTAATTTTTCTTTCTCTTTATGTAACTGAGAGGAGATGAGAGTTTCATGGAGGAATGAGAGCAAGCTTTCACTGAGGGTGACACCGGTTTAAGTAAGTCTTTTCTTTCATTGTTATTTGAATCGAATTGAAGTTTTTTTCTTCTTTCCTCTTGTTTTTATTTGCTTTCCTCTGATGTGTTTGTAATCCAAATGAATCTGATAGTCTCGAGACTGCTTTGCCATTACAAGTGTCCTTGATGGCCTATGGTGATGAACAACTATTCTTTTGTTAGTTTAGCTTACCCTTTTATTCATAGTGTAGATCGAGATCCTACACGCCATACTTGATCGCCTTCAAAGAATAGGTAAGTCGTAGCAATGGATCCAAGGTATATGAGCACGAAAAAGGTAAGTAAGAATTTTAGTTTTCTTAATTCTTAGTTTAGAATTCTACTCCAAAATCATTATTTTCTCTTTATTTAGTTTTTCTTTTTCTTTTGTAAATAAACAACATCATCATCATCATCATCTTTTTTTAACCATCTTCTTCACATCTTTTAACTTAACTTTTTTGTTTTCTTTTTCTAAAACTAAGAAAAAAATTCTAACATATTTTTGTAAACTAAAAAAGAAACGAATTTACTTAAAATCTTCCATCGCTAGTTCCTCCTTGTGGATCATGACCTGCATAGCCACGTGTCATGCGGTAGTATTGAGAACTTACACTTCTATTTTATAATTTTGAAATTTTGTTTTTTGTGTGCAGGTTAAACCTCAATCAAATTTTGGTGCCGTTGCTGGGGAGGGACGGTAAGTTTTCATTTTTTTTTTTGATTAACTTAAGTAATTTAAATTTTCTTATTTGTTTTTTATGTGCAAGGGTTGAATTCAGGAGCCGAAGTGCTGCAGTTGACATATTGCTACTCTTTACCTCTGCTAAAGAAGGCAGAGCATCAGAGCCCACAATTGTGCCGCGCAAACGTGACAAAAGTCTTGTTTTCGCAGCATTTGTGGTGTACTACTAATTAATCTTTTTGCAGGTGCTTTCACATTGCAAATATAACTTCTGCATGTGTTAAATTTTCTTATTAATTTATTTTGCACACTGTATTTAATTCAACAATAAAGTGATTGTTTGTAAATGTTAAAAATGGTTTAGACTTGCAGTTAGGCACGTGTCTAATTCATTTATATTTTACATTACTGTTGAAGAGTGCTGGAGTAAAGGTACGTGTGCATAACATGTAGTATAGTAACACTTTTGAATTGTTTACATTGCTTAAGTGTTGCTTTTCATATACATGTACACGTTGCACTAAATTGATTTAAGGGCTTGTCCTATAAACAAGATAAGGTGGGAAAGTCATTACCCTCCCTTAACTCACAAACAATCTCCTCACTCACTAACCCAAGCCTAACTAAAACTGAGTAGACATTAGCCTTAGGGACATCTCGGACTCAATAAGAGACTGACCTAAGGGAGAAGTTGATTAGAATTTGACTCTTACCAAATCGGTGTCAAAGATTGTGGATTGAGAGACGAAACCTCGAAGGTTGATAGTTTGGCTTAATTATGCCCGTCGTTTTTAAGCGTGGATACCTCCCACCAATTTTCCCCCACCTAGCTGATTAACTTGTGATCAGATTCTACAATATACCCCCATGGACAGTCTAACCAGTTAAGAGTCGTCTAAGTCTAAGGTCTACCCTAATTTAAATTAGATTTTTTTCTTTTTATTTGTTTGTTTGCTTGCTTGTTTTTTTTGTTTTTGATATCTTGGTGATGTGGATTATAATTACAATTATTCATTTGCAAATAGTGATTCATATTTCACCCCGACCTATTTTGACTCAGATATTACCAACCAGGCATATCATAACTTTAACTAACCAAGTATGTCGGATTGGTCTTATACGAATCAATATATGCCCCAACCCAATACTATGAAGAAGACTGAAACAATCATCACCACTCTTCACAGAGTCAGTGGGGATACAATTCTCCCGAGTCATATAGTCGACCACCTTACCAACATCCAGCTTCATATACTCCTTCTCCCGAACAACCATTAGAAGAATCAATTGACTGAGAAAAGAGGATGAAAGTCTTAGAAGAGCTAGAGCGACGAATTTAAATTCTAGAAGACTCAAAATCTCGTCAAAATTTTCAAACCAAAGATCCTTACTCTATTTTTCAAGAAGAACATACCAACTTAGAAAAGAGTACGAAATCCATGATTCAATTCTAAAGTGATCCTTTAAATAAGATAGAAACAAGACTTAGTCGATTGAAAAACAAGCGTAGGAATAAGAAAACTCTCTCTACTCAATCTTTGACTATTTCTGACACTTCTAGCCATATTGATGAAAACAAAGAATCATGAAATCTTGAAGACTTTGACCAAGATTCAATTTCATCACACAAACTTGAACTTGACTAATTTCAAACCTTAGACAAATTGGCAAGTTTTTCATTCAATGAGATTGAACTTGAATGTTAATGTGACCTCGATCTCCAACCTTGTGATTCAATTCCTATCTTCGAATCTATGTTGACTCTAGTATCCTTACCCAATTTGGACCAATTTCTCAAGCCAACATTTATTCCCGTACTCATAGATCTAGAAATTGAATCGCCAATTTTTGATAGCCACATTCCCTTGATGGGAAAAGAATGTGAATTTTAATTCTTAGACTTGGACTCAACTCTTGAACCAAATTGACTCTTGAACCTAAAGTGAATTTTTTTGAGTTAGTATTGATTCCCGAACCTATCATTCTTGAGCCCAAGTCAACCTTTTCACCAAGTCACATTCTTTTATTGGATATAGGTATAGATCATGATGACTCTGTGATGATTTTTCAAGACTAGTCATGTAAAGGGAATAAGTTTCATGATAGGATCTTTATGATCCTATTCATATTGGGATCATAATTATGTAAATAGAAAAGTGGTCAATAGAGGTGGGTTCTATGAAACACCACATTTTTTGATTGGGTAGCAATGATTGGCCCAATCCGACCATCACCGGAATCACCACCATGAGGTAACATTATCCTTCCCTTTCTTCTTTTTTGTACATTTAAGCATTCATTCATACATTAAAGATAATGCATGAGATAAGTTTGGGGGAGGATTCTAACATAACATAGATTTTCTTTTTATTTAAAAAAAATTAACATTTTCTTTGCGTTTTAAAACTTTTTGAAAAGAAGAGCAATATTTTAACCTATTTTTTTGTAAGAAATTAAGTTAATTTTAAAGAATAGGAGAATCATAATTAGAATTTCTTATACTTTGTCAAAATAAGATTATTGTTTGATTTCTAGGGTTAGGAAGAAAATTTGAAAAAGTAATTTAGTCTTAATTTTTACCTTGATGAAATATGCATACTTTATACACTTACACACTTAGGGTTTAAAAACAAAAATTCTTATGCCTTATAATAAAAAAGAAAAAAGAAAAAAGAAAAAATATATAAAAAATTGTACTTGTGCCTCATAAAGTATAAGTATCACACCTAAAAATACTCCATATAATAAATAAAATTCTTAGTTTTGTGGCCTTATTTACTCAAATCCTTATGTCCTTGGGGTGTTTTCTCACACAGTGCCCTAAGACCGTCCAGTTTGGGTGTCACCGACTAAAGGCTCATTACATTGACAGTTTAGAAAGCCTAATAAAACTAAGAAATAATACCACAAAAAATATAAAAAAATTAAATAAATAAGGCATAAGAGTTAGAGTTAAAGAACCCTAGTCAAAATTTTACGATCATGAAGGTGCATATGACTTAAGGTAAAGTAATAAACTAGATGAGAAATACAGTTTGAATTCTTACCTTGAATGATAATAAATTTTGAATAGAGATTAAGTTTAGGAATGAAAATTTTGATTTTTCTATAGCTTATAGATTACTGGAACTCTTACAATAATACTTCAAATATTTTCTCATCTTTTCAAAATGTGTTTTCAAAATACTAACACTTTATTTCTTTTTTTAATGGATTTTGTGGGTATAATCCACTGAAAATCCTTACGAGACAAAACTCGTCCTCTAGGGATAACCTAGAGGTTTAACGGCTTGTTGCACCTGCTAAGTGCAACCGTAATTCCTACGAAAGTGCGTTACATTAATTTCTTTTTTTTTGCTCGAGGACGAGTAAAAGATAGGTATGGGCGTATGATTGTACACGTGCATTGCATGTTTAGTGTCACATGTGTCATATTTTCACATTTATTTTGTAAAAAAACTTTGCTATTTAATTCATTTTAATATCTAATGGTATGTAGGGTAATTTATAGAGAAAGAGGAGAAAGGGATAGGTTTATCCAATTAAATCTGGAGTTTTAAAAGCTCAAGCAAATCAATAAAGATCTACTCAAATTTAGAGATTTAGAAGTAATTTTATCTAAAGACTGGAGCAAATTAGAGAAGATAACACCAGATAAAATCAGTTAACTGGATTTTTAAAGATCCATTTGGTTAACTTGAAGATCAATAAAGATAATTCCAAATCCAGAAGTGCAGAGGTAAATCTTATCAGAAAATATGAGATAACAGAGAGAGGATATTATCAAATCTATTCCAACTAAATCAGATTTATATAGATTTATTATCCTTACTTGAGAAATCAATGAAGATAATCTCAAATCCAGAAGTTCAGAGATGAACTTATCAGTATACAAAGAGATAATAAGGATAAGCATATTGATTGTTAGGCCAGCAATTTGAGCTCATCTCTTCACCACCCTTTTCCACTCCTTTTATCCTATAAAAAAAAAGGCAAAAGGGAGAACGATTAAGTAGAGAGTAGAATAGATTCTTAAATAGGTTTAACCTAGATTTTCTTCCTCAGTTAATGTAATTTTGCTTTTTCTTTATGTAACTGAGAGGAGATGAGAGTTTCATCGAGGAATAAGAGCAAGCTTGTACTGAGAGTGACACCGATTTAAGTAAGTCTTTTCTTTTATTGTTATTTGAATCGAATCGAAGTTTTTTTCCCTTCTTTCTTCTTATTTTTATTTGCTTTCCTCTGATGTTTGCAATCTAAGTGAATCTGATAGCCTCGAGACTGCTTCGCCATGCTATGCCTTTGATGGCCTGTGGTGATGAACAACCATTCCTTTGTTAGTTTAGCTTGCCCTTTTATTCATAGTGTAGATCGGGACGGGGGAAGATCCAAGGTATATGAGTACTGAAGAGTTAAGTAAGAATTTTTATGTTTTCTTCCTTTTTTTAAATTTTTAGTTTAGATCACCATCAACTCTATTGTATAAATTTATTTTCTATTTTCTCCATCTACTCCAACTATCACTTTCATAATTTAATATAACTTATTTTTCTTTCTTTAAAGAACAAGAGACGAACTTTAATCATTTTAGTAACTTAAAAGAGAACTTATAAAATACTTCCATCGTTAGTCCCTCCTTGTGGATCACGACCCTCATAACCACTTTGCTATAGCGGTAGCATTGAGTACTTTCACTTCTGTTATAAAGTTCTGAAATTTTATATTTTTCTATGTGTAGTTTTGAACTTAATCACCCACCGCAAGTTAGAATCTCAGCAACAACAAAACATGTGCGAAAATTATGTCTAGCTATACCTCTTTCCATCAATCTTTTTCATTTTCTGCCTTTCTCAATTTCTATCTACCTTACTCAATTTTTATATCCACCTTTCTCAATTGTTGTCCAACTTTCTCAGTATATGTCCACCTTATGAGAAACTTTGTCTTCTTTACAGCTTTGACTGCGTTATATTTGTCAATTCTCTGGAGCGAGGACCTCTGTGAAGTTATACCCGTTGGGAAGTCCATTAAGGCACACCAAGCGGAGATTTGTACCCAACTGCTAGTGGACGGCCAAGTAATGAAGACATCTGCTATACCAGCTGCACCGCTTGTGCGTTACACCCTTGATGGCACCTCTCCCAGTGGGGGTAGAAAATTTCTATTGTATGAGAATAAATTTTGTCTACTTTTGCGTATATATGTTCACATTTTACGTTTTTGTTCTTCCACTGTTTATTTTTTGAATTTCTATCCAACTTCTCTCATCATCCAACTCAATTGTCAAAAAAAATTAAACAATATGAAAGAAAATAACTAGTTTTTATTCCATAAAGGTTCTTACAAGTGGTACTCATAAAGAGTAAAAGTCCAATTTTTATCCAATGACAAAATCGATAGATAATTCCAAAAGGAAAATCCCACATTTCTAATTTGATGATTAAGCAGGGTGAACGAGTTCCTCAGCTACCCCAACAGGTTCCATGAGTTCACCATCTATCACAGTGTTGCAATTACGGCGATTGTGTCCTTCCACCCCCCCCACCACAAACAACAGGTCGCATAACAAATTGATTATTGATTCGCCTTGTCTTGTTCCTCCCGTGATGCTTTATCGTTACAAGAGGTTATTTGGAGAGTCTCCTCCATTACTTGCACGAGACATAAGTTAATACCCGCCGAGTTCATAGTGGACCAAATTTACATAGGTGGATAGATATATCAAAATGTGGGTAGAAAAGTCAAAAGGTGAACATGCATTTAAAAAAGTGGACAAAAAATTTCAAAAGGTTATTTCAACAACGGGATAGAATATTAAAAAGATGGACATAAATTTTAAAAAGGTGGACAATACTTTCAGAAAGATCAGAATATCAAGCACATGAACAGAATAGTAAGAAGATTGGTTGGCAACACTTTCAAAATGTGAATAAAAAAAGGTGGACAGAACTTTCAAAAGCTTATTAGAACTCCTAAATTGTGAACAAAATATTAAAAATGAGGCCAGCACTCTCTAGAGAAATGAGACCATTCGGATTCGTCTCCAACACCTTCTGCTCGTACTGGTCCGGTACAAAATATTAGGCAAGTTGGAAAGAAATTAAAGATAAGGACGATATTACGCTTAAGGTGGACGAAAATTAATTAAGGTGGATGGAAATAAGTAAGGTTGACACAAATTACAGTAACAGAACAATATATCTATTTTTTGGACAAGAATATGATAATGTGGACAGAATTTGTAAAAGTGGACATCACATCATAGAAGGTGGACAAATATCACGTACTACTGTAGGCAGTCATAAGAGTGTCTTGTTGGTCTATAAAGCTCGTTATGCGCCAACTCTTTTCCCCACCAAACCTTATGGTACTTGAGCATCACTCCAAATTGAGCTTTGAAATCTTTTCTATCATCATAGGGTCAGTATGTTGGATGGTGCTTGAGTATAGTCTGAAGGATAGATGCTACAAATTTCCTCGATGCTCTCCCGTGCTCGTCAGTACCCATGTCTCCACCACGTATGTGGATAGGGTTGAAGATTTTAATAGCAAATCTGGTGTTATGTGTCGTCATTGCTATGTGGAGCCTCCAAGCACAGTCAGCGTCCTTCTTTAAGCATTCAACAGTGATCCTTCTTTTAGCTTTGTTCACAAAGTTATAAACAATTTTCTTGGCAATAGAGTAGTACATCAGCACGAGCCTCACTTCTTTCACACTGTAAAATTTTTGGCCATCAGCACGGATACAGTCATGCCACCAGGCAGGGATACAAGTGGCGTCATTTACCATCTCTTCTGCCAAAGAAATATTGGGATTGTAAGAACAAATAGTCCCACATCGGCTAGACATGGGGATGATCTTGGGTATGTATGAATTTGGACAACTCCACCTAAAAGGCTAGTCTTTTGGGATGGTGTCTCAAGTCCTTACAAGTGGTATCAGAGCTATACCCCAAACTTAGTCATGTGTGTGGATGGTGTCAATCCTTCAGGACACAAAAGGCGCAATAGGCCCCTATGAAACTAGTTACGCTCTCAAGGATTTGGCTGGGGATCTCCTACTCCACGTGAGGCGTGTCACTTCCCACGTGGTAATGAGGAGTAATATCTCGACGGAGCATATGATCTTCCTGGTGTGAAGATTGAGCATGTATAGGAAGACCTAGACTCTTTGTTCAGAGGGGGGTGTTGGGATTGTACGAACAAATAGACCCACATCGGCTAGACATGAGGATAATCTTGGGTATATAAGTATTTGGGCAACTCCACCTAGAAGGCTAATCTTTTGGGATGATGCCCTAAGTCCTTACAAGGCTAGTCTTTTGTTAGTATTTGGATGCATCAAATTCATTGAAGAAGAAATCAGGTTAAGGTAGAGGAGTTACAAACTTTAGAGATCGAGAACGTACATGCACAGAGATGTGCAAAAGTTTGTATACATGACAAGTCGACTAATAAACAAAACTAGTCGACTTATATTGTTGTGATCAATGTCGATACAATAAAAGAGAACACCGAATTGAAGGCTCGGTAACAGAAGCGTAGAAAATCTACTACTAGCAAGCAATCAAGATAAATTACCATAAAACACAAAATACTAGATTTAACATGATTCGGCAAGAGTGCCTATGTCCACGGGGAGAAAGGGAGAAATTATATTGAAAACAGAGAAGAAAATACAGATAAAAAATACAAGAGTTATAAGAATTCTCTCTCACGCTCTCAATGATAAAAATATCTCTTGAACTTGACTTTTCTTGACTTACCTTCAAAGGACACCCAAGGGGTTTATATAGGCTCATAAGATGATCCTAATCTAACCCAAACTTCAACATATAATCAACACCGCCTTAAAGAAAGAAGAGAACTCGAATTTAATTCAAAATGAAAACAAAGCAATAAAAGAAAGCTGCCAGAACTGCCATATGTCGATAATATTAAAATATAAGTCAATTTATAATGTGTATTAGTCGACTATACTAAAATATCAATCAATTAATCTAACAAAATCCGAGAACTTTACTTTCTGTTGCAAGTACTAGTTGATTATGCAGGAAGTATAAGTCGACTAGGCTAAACATAAGTCGACTAATATGGTTTATAGGTCAACTTATAATATGCACAAATCATGAGCATGTCCATGCTCGATTTCTGGAGTTTGTAACATCTCCACCTGAACATGAATTTTTTTTAATGAATATGAGATACTCAAAATACTAACAATCTCCATCTTGACTCATCTTCATTGAGTCCCTTTGTAAAAATTAGCCTCCACTTCATTCACCGTGCTTTCTCTCCCTTTTGCGACTTCACATGGCTCCCTCCCAAGATCATGTTCTCCACCTTACTTTTGAAAAACCTTGGTAAAATTCAGAGATGCTTTGAACTTTTCCACTCGGATGGTCTTCGTCATTATGTCTGCTGGATTTTTTTTTGTACTGATCTTCACCAAGTCGATCACCTTATCATCTACGACCCACTGATGTATCTTCTGATACCTCACATCAATATGCATCATCTGCTAGTGATACATGTGATTCTTAGTAAGATAAATAGCACTTTGACTATTACAATGAACCAGAACTGAACCATGTATGATACCAAAAGTCTCAACTAAATCTCTCAACCATAAAGCTTCTTTTGATGCCTCAATTGTAACCATGTACTCTGTCTCTATCGTTGAAAGAGCAACAATATCTTGTAACTCTGTCTTTCAACTAATGACACATTCAGCTACGTGAATACATAGACCATCATAGATCTTCGCTGATTAAGATCTCTTGCATAATCTACATCAACATAATCTTATAATACCTTAGGCTTTCCCATTTTCAATCTCTAAAACACCAAGCCTAGTCTCGCAGTCTCTCGTAGGTATCGTAGCAGCCACTTCACTGCTTTTCATTCTCACTTTTCTAGATTTGACATGAACTAGCTTACTATATTAACTGCATAGGCTAAGTCAAGCCTAGTGCAGACTATATCATACATAAGTGATCCACTGCACTAGCATATGGTACTCGAGATGTCTTCTCCTCCTCTTCCGGTGATTATGGACACTATTTGGAGGATAATTTGAAGTGGCCTGCCAAAAGAGTGATGACTAGTCTTACTTCTACTATGTTGAATCTTTTCAACACCTTGAGTACATAGTTCTTCTAGGATAGCCAAAGTCTGTCTGGGCCTCTGTTTCAAATGATCTCCATACCTAAATCTTTTTGGCATCTCCAAATCTTTCATGTTGAATTCCTTTTTTAGCTGAGCTTTAAACTTCTAAATATGTGTCTTATTTCTCACAGTAATCAACATATTATTCACATATGACAACAAATATATTAATCATCATTATGCTTAAAATAAACACAATTCTCATACTCACATCGGTTGTATATGTATATGGCCTTAATCATGAAAGAGTTGAATTGTTTGTACAACTGCCTGGGAGACTGCTTAAGTTCATAGATGGACTTATTTAGAAGACATACCTTAGTTTCCTATCCTTCCTGAATATAACCTTAAGGTTATGTCATGTTGTAACCCCCTACTCCCTGATGTACGTATCACAGTATCAGTACGCGATACGGCGTATAATGTTGATTTGACCTCCGTGGTAGTCCGATTGAGTTAATTTTAGTTTCAAAAATTATTTTCTAATATTTTAAATTTTTTAGGATTTTCTGGAAATTTTCTGGATTTTTTGGCAAATATCCGTAGTCGGTGTCGACCAATACCGATAACCGGCTTTACGATTTTTCTTTCATAAATGGAGTTATATTTTGAGAATCTGCTTTCACCATGTATCTTAAAATCATATTATCTACGTTAGGGTATTTTTGGGAATTTTTCTGAATTTATCAAAAATCCGGCCAAACCGGTGTCGCGTGGTACCGGCAACAGCTTCCGGGATTTTTAATTTGCAAACTGGACTGAATTTTTTCAAACCATTTTCATATTAAGTCTCAAGATAATATTCTCTATTTTCTGTAATTTTTGGGTATCGTTCGAAGCTGGTCGAATATCGGGCCAATATTATAATATTAAAATATTATTTTTAATCTTTTTATTTTCTTTTCTTTTCCTTCTTCCCCAAGCTTCCTTTCCTCCACCGCCTTTGACTCTCCCACCGCCTCTCTCCCCTATTAAAATCTCTAATCCTCTCTCTAACACTCTCTCTAACTATCTCTCTCCAATTTCTCTCTCTAACACACTCTCTCTCCTTCCCCCCACACTGCTCTCTCTCTCTCTGTGTGTGCTGCAGACACTCGAAAAGGGGGGAGGGCGACCCGCAGCCAGGCCAGGCCGCAGGCCGCCGCCGCCGGCCGAGATCAGGCCTTGCCCCCGGCCGGTGGCCGGCCGCCACCGCGCCACCCCCTCTCCTCCTCCTTCCCTTTCTTCTTCTTCTTCCTCTTTTCTTTTCTTTTCTTTTCTTTCTCTATTTCTTTCCCCCTCTCTCTGTTTCTCTCTTCCCCTCCTCTCACTCTCTCTCTGTCATGCTCGGCTGAGCCGCCGCCGGCAGGCCGGCCGGCCCGCGCAGGAGCCAGCAGCAGCAAGCTGCTGGCGCTGCTGCTCCCTTTTCCTTTATGGGTTTGGGTTAGAACCCAAACCTATTATGTCCTATTGGGTTTAATTAAAACCCATTAACCCGGTTAAACCCAATTACCCAATAACTTAAGTATTGGGTATGGGTTGTGGATCTGGACCCGATCCGTTATGAGCCCAAACCCGCATCCAAATCCATTACAGGTAATTTGCATAAAACCCCCTATTACATTTCAATATTTGCGTTTGCAATATTGTTATTTACGTATTTACCCTTTTTGTAGTATTCGAGCGATATCGGGAGCATCCGGACTCCGATTTGGACGATTCTGGATCCGTTGCGATCGTGGGAAAGAGAGCGACATTCCCATGACCAGTTTGTGAGTGTTTTCCTTGTAATAAATCATATTTATTTATGTTTCATGAGTTGGGTGATTGTTTAGGTAAATAAATCGTGATTATGGGTAACTCACTAGATTGTTAATAAATGACTTAATTATAGAAAAGGCATATTGGGTGATGTATGATAACATAACCAATAACATAATATTTGCATTTGCTTCATGATTTCATATAACATATAATATCTAGTTCACATAATGTATACCTGATAGATAACTATAGTAAAATGGTTAGATTATTATTCCACATGGTTTTCTTCCATCTATCACATCTGTCACTTCATAGCCATCAATCATGATTACGTAGTACTGTTTTATATGTGCACTGATACACGCGGACTCCATGATATTAGATACGGTCACTATTACACTATCACCCTTACAGACTCACCGATACACGGAATACTGTATTGCATATAAAGATCTGTTACACGCTATACCGTTAGTTGATATTTCATCATTTCATAGATACCGAAATTCACGACACTATTCCTGCATGTTTGGGACCTACTGATATACGGCTACCCTAGTACACTGGATACTGCATGTTATATTGATATCATCATTACATGGATGCTCGATACATTGTTATCTCATGTTCACACATCACCCATGCTCATCACACGAGAGTACATGTATGTATTGTTTCCATTTTATTGTCATATGACTCACCGTGCACCTTACATGTATTATTGTTCCCTGTTATCCCTGTATTCCTCTTATATGTTGTTTCCTGTTACTGATATGGATTTCCCGTTACTGGACATGAGAGCTGTTGATATGCGATATGTGGAATCCCACATCTATTGTTCCCGTTTCCCGTTATATTGTTCCTGTTATATTGTTCCCGTTTCCCGTTATATTGTTCTATGCTATCAATAGAGCTCAGGTCCAGTTAACATGCTACCCGTATCATGTACTGTATTTGTTCTTGTTACATTGTATACTTAACATATCAAATCATAAAGCTAACTTGGGTATGGGGGAGACTTGACGGTTGAGTAGATCTTATCGGGTGATGTACTGGATCCATATTGTTAGTCCCACTGCAGGGGACGGTAGTGCTGCCTACCAATAGCTCCATGAGCTCCCGTTACTTGATTCGTGCTCCCCTCTTAGCGGAGGGCCCTGGTCTCAGTAGCCAGGGGTCCGTTTAAGGCCGTGATCCCGGGTATGCACGGGATACACCTACCCGATAAGAACTCCTCGACCACGGGTTTCCAATTAACATAATAAAACAGTATACACAATAGTGACGTTGGGAACACTTGTTATTTGGTCACTCTTTCATTTGGATAATGGTACCCGTAGGCCATGTCCGGATGGGTTCGACTGGAGTGCGGGCTCCAGTATGAACTGCCAGTGGTATGGGAACTGGAAGAGATTGATTAAAATACCAGGTGGTACTGATTGCTACTATTATATAAATAACATAACTTGCCTGAGACATGTATGCTATCTTGTTACTGGTCATGATACTTTATACGATCTCATGATTACCTGTATCCTTGTTACTTTACCTGGTACATGTTACACTTTCTGTGGTGACATACTGCTCATGCACATGTATACTTTGTATTGCATATATTATGTTCTATATTGCCTATATGCTGCCTAGACACAACATAGTAGTATGGTTACGTTGCATACGTCATCTACATGTTTATTTCCATCCCTTCATCATGATACATAGGTTTAGTTCTAGCACTTCATCACGATACAACTGTCGGTATCTAGAAGATGGGATGCTCCTATAGACATGACCCGATGATAACCGGCTAGGTAGTGATGGTAATAAAAGATGACCTGTTTATCTATTTCTCCTGCTTATTATATCCTTATTATATGATATTACCAGTACAACATTATGTATTATATATATTGTGCTTGTATTACTATTGTATATATTACTGCCTCCTTCATTTTACCACTCACTAGGTCGCTTTCTGACGACCCTGGGTTTGCGTGTCAAGGTTGGAGATCTGAGTTGCCGTAGTATCAGAGAGTGTCTTGGAGTCACATAGGAGATTCCTCATCGGGACTATTCATAGGTATCTTGGTACTTTATTTCTGTTCTCCTATTTGTCCCTATTTTTCATATCTGTTATGATCGCTAACCTCTTCTGCAGGTATTCTTGTACTTATTTCATGCTGGAACTCAGGTATTGGTGGAGGTTATTTATTGTACTGAGGCTTAGCGTACGTACGTGAGGGTTTTCCGCCCTGCGTATGTACGTCACCATAACGTCCCCGTACCTGCGGGATTGGGGCGTTACACATGTATATTCTTTCCTCCAGCTCATGATGCAGAAATACTATTTTGACATCCATTTGCTCCAACTTTAGATCAAACAGAGCTACCATCGCCAACAACATCTGAATAGACATATGCTTACAGAAGAGAAGATCTTATTCTAGTTAATATTCTCCTTTTAAGCATATCCTGTGGCAATCAACCTTATCTTAACTGCTCATTATCCTTCTTGTGAAAGACCTATCTATAACCTATCGCCTTGGAGACATTTGGAAGATCTACTAATTTTCATATTTGATTTCTATCCAAAGACTCCATCTTCTGCTCCATGGCTATAATCCAGTCGTCGTGCTCGTATGCCTCAATCGCCTCCCTGTAACTACTAGGATCGCCTGTTCTGTTATTAATACGAATGAGAAGTGATCATCTTCCCAGTCATACCTTGTTAGTGCAAGCGTAACTCTGACTGACCGCTTTAATGATCTAGATTGCTCTTGAGTAGCCTCCTGTTCGTCTTCATCTGAATCTGAGGAGTTCTCATCTAACCTGTCAGGCTTTTTAGGGCTCTCTAAGAACCTAACTCTCTTTCTCTAAGTGTCTATTGAACTGTCTAGAGCTTCATCTTGCGCTTTATCCTCCATCTATGACCTTTCTTACAACATTGATTCTTCGTCAAAGACCACATCTCTGCTGGTAAAGACGATCCTTGTCTCAAGATCCTAAAATCTGAAACCCTTGACTTCTTTGGCGAAGCCGATGAAGATGCACTTCTTAGACTTGGTCTCTAGTTCGTTCCTTTTCTGACTATCAATCAAACTATACGCGGGACAACCGAAAATTCGTAAGGTTGAATAACCACAAACTCTTCCCGCCATATCATCTCTGGGATCTGAAGATCATGGCTATAGATGGTGACTTGTTTACCAGATAGTAAGTTACTACCTTGAGACCCAAGACAGGATAACCTAAACAGACATCTATTTTGGCTTTGCTGCCAACTCCACCTTCTCCACCTCTCATTGCTCTTGCTCACTCCCTATCTCTCACTAGTCATGCATATCTTGTCCGTAAATCGCTCTCTTACTATCACACCATCCTACTATAAAGTATTCAAGTCTGCATTTGCATTTGTATCATACAAACACGTGCACAAACTATACAAAGAGACCAATGATGGAAATAAATAGAGCAATGTGAAGCCTACTTTATGAATGACAGTAGAAAATATTTAAAACTTTAATGCAGGTTATTATGTGATGGTTTAGATTTACCCTAAATGTTTTTCTTTGAGAACTGTTAAAATATTGTATACCCGCAGTGTTGGACCTTTTAAGATCTTGAATAAGCCAGGTTGCAATACCTATATTATAGATCTTTCTAGAGATTATGGCATTAGTTGTTCTTTCAATGTTAATAATTTAGTAGATTATAAGAGTTTTGATTGTAATCCACTGATTGATGAGCCTTCCCTAAGTCATTTTCTAAGACCTCCTCAGTTAGTCCACTCCCAAACACTCATTACACTACAACAGAGAGAGTTGATATAATTTTATACGGTGAAACTATCACCACCAAATATGGTAGAACTTACAGGTGCTTGATCTGCCGGAGAGAAAAGATACCAGCTGTTGATTCACGGCTAGATCGAGGTAATCTGCAGCAGATTGATCATGTACAGCAGGAGAGTACTATTCCACCTGACTCGACGGGGTCAAGTCATCTCCCACTCAGGGAGAATAATGTGGACATCCAGAGCTGAAGAAGCACGCCACGTGCATGATACGTGTATCACCGGTGGAGAAAATGCATCGTTCCAGCTTCCCAGCAGTAGAATTCTATTTTTAGTTTCTTTTTTGCAGCTATATTTTTATTTTAATTAAGAGTTTTTAGTTTCGTTATTTTAAAATTGTAGTTCTAGTTCGATTAAAAGTTTGAGTTGTATTCAAATTTTGTAAAATCCTATATAAGGCCTTGTATCAAACAACGAAGGCAATAAAGAATATTTGAAGAAAAAACAATTGTGAGTGCATAATTGTGTGATTAGGATTAAATTCTTATTTATTAAAACTCTAAGCCTATTTCTTCTTCTCTCTCTCCTTCCCCATTACCGTCACCAAAATCTCTCTTTGTTCCTCTTCTCTCTCGTTCTCTCTCCTCACACTAGAGAACCCAACCGGCCACCATCAATATCTTCTTCCTCTTATCTTTCCCCACCATGTCGCCCGATATCCTTCCTTCTTCATCTTCGGCTTCATCTCCAACAATGACAAGCCTAGGCTGACCTCCCCGCCTTTGCCCTTGTGCTCCGCTGAGCACAAACGACCATGGGTCTATCGTCGCCCAAGCTTATGCTCAGCGCCGACATGCCTTGAGTCTAGGCCCACCGCCGGACTACCACCACCACCGCCATGCGGCAACATCTCTCCTACCACCATGCCACCATCCACAAGGCTGCCGCCACAACGTGGACTGAAGCAAACCCGATTTAAGAAACATGTCAATTTTAGGTTTAAGGGGTCAAACTCATTTCAGATCCAAGCCCAAACCCGAGATCCACAAACAAAGAAAGAGAACGGTTTTAATTTTTCAAACCCGCGAAGGACCCGACCCGTTTAGTTACAGCAACCTGACCCGCTTCAAGTTTCAGATCCGACCAGCGTGAACATTAACGAGTTCTATGCAGAAAGGCCCGTTAGTGCACCATCATCATTTTCGATTTGTAACTATCACATCTGGACACCGATGCAGGTGATCTTCGAGCCGTTGTCTTTGTGATGACAAGGTCTTCGCACCGACATCAACTTCAGGTCACTGAAATCTCTGTGATTCTCAGTAAGTAATTTTTTTAACACGATCTATTTATTTGTGGGCTTGATAACATCATCTTTTATTTTATTAATTATATATGCTGCCACAAATAGTGAGATTGTGAGATATGTAATTGCTAGTCTTTACATTGCATCTATAACTATGCTGTTTTAACTTAGTATTTGCATTTAATCTTATCTTAGATTTAGAACAATATAACTGTGATTGCATCATTTTGTTAAAACTCATCTGTTCACTTATTAGTTTTAATTATTTTTCTATCCAAGATCGTATAGTTAGTGAAACATAACGAAGTTTCGTTCTGCACTAATTTCTGATTCACACCCCCAATAAAAAATCCCCACATCCCATAAGCTCAAGGATTTTACTATATTAGAAATTAAGAATCTTTGAGGGTAATTGCTTGATCGCAAGATCGCCCCTTATTAGCTGAATGCTTGAAGATGAAAGCATCACTTTTCAATAAAACCTTGTGTATCAATTTTGGTCCTAAAATCAAGGTTGGAGAAGTAGTGTGTGGAAAATAACAATAATACTTGGTGCACTAATAAATAAGGGCACCAAAACAATATACTATTACACATTAGGCCCACTTATTGAATGTGTGTGGTTCACACACATGAACCGAACTCCACTAATAGTCGCTTTCATGAGTTAATTATTGGGTGTCTTAATAAGTGAGGTTTATAACTTTTACGTTTCTTGTTTTCTGACTCTTTCCTTTAAACTGTACACGGGTTGGTTCATGTGTGTGAGCCACACACATATTATAAGAAGATTAATCTCGCATTGACACGTGAGATTGACCCTCTTATAATATTATAAGAGATTAAAAAATTTTAAAGTTTTTTTCTCCTTGAACCCCGACATCAATCCACATGTCAATGCGAGATTGATCGTCTTATAATATGTACGTGTGGCTCATGAAGGTTCACCTAGAGGGGGGTGAATAGGTGATGGCTAATCTAATGGTCACTTAACGCCAAATAATGCGGAAGCTAAAACTATTATGACCAAATAAAAACTTATTATACTAAACACCAAGTTTAACACAAGAGTGTTGCCGAATTCCCCGTGAAGGGCTCTGGACAAACTCCTCTAGATTCCCCTTGAATGGGTTGAGGTGCCGCGTTGGCTCTCTTGATTGAAAACTAGTGTTAGCAAACACACCCAAGCAAGTATATCAATATGAGCACACAAGTATGTCAAGCATGTAAAGATAGACAATAAAGGAATGCAAGATATATAAAAGAGACAAAGAGAGAAAGAGAGCAATCGCAAACACAAGGGATTTGTTTCGAGGTTCGAACACACTTACTCTACATCCCCGCCTTCGACACACGAAGGATTTCCACTATGCACGATCCCAATGGATCACTCGGTGCCGCAACACCTACACGCTGTAACACCCCGCTCCCGGAATACGTACTTAGTTGCGTATTCATATTTTTTTGATCGTATTTTTGATTTACTTCCTATATTTGTTTTGTATTATAAATTATTTATATGATCGTTTTGCCTTGGATCTGGATTCGTGAACTCGGAGTCAGCCCTAGTCTGAACCGGGGAGCTCGATCCTAGAGTATTACTCGATTTGGACTTTCTGATATTCTGATTTAACCGATTTTAGTTTTAAACATCGTTTTCTAATATTTTAAATTTTCTATGATTTTCTGAAATTTTCCTGAATTAAATTGAAAATCTTCAAAACCGGTGTCGACAAGTGCCGCTCACCGATTCCCGGATTTTTAATTTACAAACGGAGTTGAATTTTAAGAAATGGCTTTCCCATAACTTCTTAAAATCATATTTTCTATCTAAATACTTTTTTTGAGAATTTTCTAAATTTATCGAAATTCCACTGGATTTGGTGTCGGCCAGTATCACTGGTTGATTCCCGGAATTTTAGTTTACAATTGGAATCAAATTTATGGATTCTGCTTTCATATTACTTCTTAAAGTTATATTTTCTTCTTTCTGGTATTTTCTGAGGTTTTTCAGATTTTATCAAAAATCCGGCCAACCCGGTGTAGATCGATATTGACGGTTGACTTCAAGATTTTTATTTGAAAAATGGGATTGAATTTCTGAAAAACAATTTCACCAAAAATCTTTATATAATATTTATTATTTTTGAGAATTTTTGGGAAGCTTTCCAAACTACTTTATTTTTTGGACTTTTCCGGAGTTTTCGGTGTTTTCCCAGATACCGGAATAGTATCCAGATATTTTTTCACTTTTTCTCTCTCCTCGCTAGACGCGAGTTTCACCAACTCGGATTCATCATTAAATGCAGAGATCCTCTCCATACTGCATTTAATGCATTTCAGATCGACTCCAATCAAGTCAAATCTGACTCTTGTCCTTTCTGCTAAACGCAGCTTTCGCATTTTCTTTTGGACGCGGCTTTAATTTTCGCGTTTGGCTCCTTATTTGCCTAGACGCAGCTTTGGTATCATGGTGACGCAACATCCTTTGAATGAAACGCATGTTTCATTTAATATGAATCCCAATGGCAACATTATTATAATATTTTCCTACCCTTTATAAATACCCCCACTCCTTCTCTCTCTTTCACTTTTTCTCTTCTTCCTTCTCCATTTCCTGCAAATGAAACCATGAGCCAAGAGCTCTTGCTCCCTCCTTTGGCCACCCATTCTCCACCACTTTTCCCTCCATTTTCACCACCAACTCTTCCATCTTTTTCTCCTCCATCTCCTCTTCCATTCCAACAACAACAACCACAACACCACCTCCACCATCTTCTTCTTCCTCTTCTTTTTCATCAAATAACCCATTTCCACCACCACCTTCTCCACCATCTCTACCACTAGATACTTCACCTTGACCATCAACGACCATGTCATCTTCTTCTCCTCGTCGTGCTCTTTCCGACGAGCTATTGCTTCGCTCTCCGAAATCCCTTTTGCAAAACTCCAATTTTTCACTTTTAACTATACTTGCACCCCCACCATTTGCTTGGGTTTGGGCTTGGCTTACCGGATTCCTGCCATCTCCGGCCACCTCCGGCCGCCGCCGGTGACCGCCGGCCATCGCCGGCTACCATCCCCCTTCCATTTTTCTTTCCTTTCTTTCCTTTCCTTCTTTCTTTTCTTCCCTTCATTCATTCTTTCTTTCCTTCTCTTTTCTTTCCTTCTTTCTTTTTCCTTTCCTTTGATTCCAAAACCTGCGTCCCTTTCTCCCCATTTCCTGCGTCTCACTCCCTGTCTCCCTCTCTCTTGTCCTGTCTCTCTCTCTCTCTTTCACTTTATTGCTAGACGCGGCTCACCCCCGCGTTCAAGCAATTCTTTAACGCGATCCACGCGTTCTTGTATCAACACGACGCGGAGCTCATGCCCGCGTCTGTGTTCTTCTTGTGCTAACGCGACGCGGAACTCACGACCGCGTCCGTGTTCTTCTTGTGTTATAACTTGAACGCAGGTCTCGAGCCCTGCGTTTGTGGCCTCTGCGCGACGCAACTCCCGCGTCTCACTCTCAAACCCGCGTCCCCCTGTACATACTCTCTCTCCTTGTACACACACTCTCTCTCCATGTACTTCTCCCTCTGGTTCTCTCTTTCTCTCTCCTCTCTCTCATTCTCTTTCTCTCTCTTGATTTCCTCCTCTCTCTATCACTTTCTCTCTAACGCGTTGACGCGTTGATTTCTTAGATTCCGGTGATCGGGGATTTCACTATACTTTCTGAAGATTTAGGCGAGTGTTCTCGCTTTCCTCTTGGCTTTCCTATTTCATCTGGTCGACTTGTATTACTCACGATTTATGCTGTTTGGAACTATCACTTTCTTTGATTGTGTTCAACTATTATTCTATCACTTGACAAGTACATGCTTGATATGTTAATACTTAACATGCTTTTGCTTGACACCTATCATCTACATGCTAATACCTGACACCTGTCTGTATCACTTGACAACTGTTGTGTCATCACCTGACACCCAACTTGCTACTTGACACTTGCTTCTTACTATAACATGACTTATTACTTGCCTCCTGACATTTTAATACTTGACCTGTGATTATCACATTTACGGGAATACTATACTTATTATCTTGCATTACATGCAGTGACTTGAATCTTGTACTTATTATCCTGTATTATATATACAGTGACCTGAATCTATAGTACTCATGTACTCCTGAACTCTTGATCATGTCTTGCACCTGCTATTCCCGTAAATTGGTAATTATATGATAAATCATAAAAAGAAACAACTTGCATCGGGTCGAGGGAAACTTGCGGCTATCAATATATGTTCGTGTTTACAGTGGTACTAGGCATGTTGTGCAACTAAAATTTTCGGTCTGACCTGTGGGCCTCCAGGCGACCGAGGGGAGTGCTGGCTCCCTCCTTCTTGGTACCATCTTGATAAGGGCATTCTATAAGACCCTCCTGTAGGCCTTGCGGCCGGTTTCATACACCAGCGATGGAACGTCCTGGGTCGTGGTCCCGGGCATGTATGGGACACACTGTAAACATTGTTCGTTAATACCCCCGTTGGTTTCCAATAACAACCTTGCTTTACTCAGATGTGTATATATGTGTACTGGGACGCTAGTTCACATATCTAGACATCAGGGTAAGACGAGTAATAATAATAATAAAAGATGCCAGCTATGAATCTGTAATATACCTTGCCATGTTTGCTTGTATCAGATTTTACTTCAGATTTTCGGTTTTATGATTATTATACTATACCTGTTCATATCATGCTCTCTATTTGTATTTTATTCCACCTGTCTCCTACTCTTATCTGATCATACTATGAGTCTTCCCTACTTGATATCATATGCTGTATATCTACTTGCTCCTGCGTGTTTGTGCCTACGACACGGTTTTTATGTTTATGATCCAGATTTATCGATACACACGTGCTTATTCATACTCGCCACCTGGCTTTCGCATCACCACTAGCCGGGGAGTTCAGACTCCTCTGGATCCTCATGTCCAGGTCTTGGAGCTTTGAGCATGTGGATTCTCCCAGTTGCTGATCAGAGTGGCGCAGCGGTAGCGTGGATCTCCAGCAGACCATCTGAAGCTCTATCCTTCCAGGCCCCCCTGCTCGGCTCTAGAGTTTTCCTGTTATGACTCTGAGCCTCTCCTTATACTGTTCATACTTGTACTTTCTTGTATTCTCGCATTTGCGCCATGTTGGTGATGTAATATTCTTGTAATATTTATCACTTTCTGTGATAACTTTGTAACTGTACTCATGTGTTGGAATGTATAATGCACCACTTGCTTCCGTACTCTGATTCTTGCCTGTACTGATGCTTAGCGTATATACGTGAGGGTATTTCTGACCTGCGTATATACGTCGCAGTAACGTCTCCGTACCCGCCGGATCGGGGCGTTACACAAGCTCTCGGACTCCCTATTCCGTACACACGCAAGCCCACCGGCTCGCCGAGGCCGCACCTTAATCTCCAAGAGTTCACACACGAACTCTAAACCACCAAGTCCTCACTAGGACCCGAAGCAATCCGCGAACACACACGTCCGCCTTCTCAAAGAAACAAAGTAGAACTTTGGTGATCACAACTCTTGATCACCTAAAATCCTCTCACAATAACACTCCTATAGAATGAATAGCTCAATGGTTGCTCAAGTGTTTGTGTGAGAAAAATAAGGAAGAGAATGGTGGAGGAAAACTCAAAGACTTTCTTTTAAGCACACTCTAGATAAACTCCCCTTTTGATTGGAAGAATTAGCTCTCAAATATATGGAGAAAACTCTTTAAAGAAGTGAAAAAAACTGGCTTAGAAATCTCCAAAAATCTTAAAGAAAACAGCCCCCAAATGACCCTTTATATAGAGTCTGAAAAACTAGCCGTTGGGGCTCTGTCAGACCTGCCGGTCGACCCGCCCGATCGACCGCCAACGGTCAGAAATCCGACCGTTGGAGCCACGGTCGACCGCCCGGGTCGACCGAGCCACTGGAGCAGAGAGTAGAACTCTCTGTCGGTCGACCGTACGGTCGGCCGAAATTTCCAAAGAGCAGAGCTCTCTGGATCGGTCGACCGGCACGGTCGGCCGTCCTCCAGTGCACAAAGGCGTGCACATCGTGCACGTCGGTCGACCGATCCGGTCGACCGACTTCAGACCAAGTCGACTATACAGTCGACTTGTTGAAGCCTGGAAACTGTTTTTCTGGGATTAAAAAGTTTGTCTTTTTGGCTCAAATAAAATCCCATAAAATACTTAAAAATTTACAAAAATAGTTTAACTAATATACTTTGATATACAAACATGCTTGCACAAAATCAAGGCATGTTATAAAAGATTGGACTATTTTTGTAAGTTTGAAAATATTGGCTCAAAAGAAAACATGTATTTTCCAAAATCTTGTTTTCCAAAACTCCTTTAAATAAAAACTAAATATTTTGAACTCATTAAAGCATAGTGTGTATGGATATGATCCACTACACAAATAAGATGAAATATCTAAGCTTTTGACATTAAGCTCTAAACTTGGTTTTGGTTGAAAGATATGTATATATGAAAATACCAAAAACCAAGACATATATTTTGTCAAATGAAAAACCTTTTCTTTGTCAAATGAAAAATCTTTTCTAAAATATTTCTATCAAGAGTGTGTGTGTGATATATATACTTGAGCAATCCACCACTATTCTATCCTTTACATTTTTAACTAAAACAAAATCTTCTAAAAACTAAATCTTATACCTAGACACAAGTCTTGATCTTGAAGTCTTCCCTTGAAGTCTTTTCATCATCTTGACTTGGTCCAAATGCAATCCAACGAGCTCGACTCCTCTTGAGTACTTGATGTGGTCTTGATGCATAGGCTCGTGAATCAACCGGTGCTAGCTCCAAAACTTGACTTAAAATCCTTTGTTGAAGCTCCACACCTACTAAGATCTTGATAACAAATCTGTCACTAATTAAACACAAGATCATTAGTAAACATAACTATATGAGTTGATCATCATCAAAACTAGGGTGATAGGCCTTTGGCCAACAGCTCTCACACATGAACCAAATCACTTTACAACTACCCTTGTATTAAACAAAAAAAATGAGAAATGAAGGAAAAAAAAGAAAACAAGAGAAGAGTTGTTTAAGCGAACAGACTTTCATTTTGTTTTCTATTAGTATGAAAGTATTATATACTTGAGAAATTAGATAATGAAATAGGAAGAGGTATGAATTAACAATAATCATTTTCTAGAACTTTTGCATTCAATTTAAACTTTAAGATTGCGGTTGTATTATTTAAATAAAAATTTAAAAAGTTAGGCAAAAAAGAGAAAGAAAGAGGTATATAGCAAGGATATTCATCTTATAAATTTTTTTTAATATTAATTTTAAATGTTAAAATTCTTATTTTATTTTATTATCTCCAAGTCAAGAGAAAATTTAAGTTAATAGAGGTTCTAAACTAACATACAAAATGTCTATATTTCATTTTTAAAATTTTAATTTTTCTAAATGTTTTTGAACTATATTCGAGCAGTAGTTTTCCAAAGTTTATAACGGATGTCGGCTCAATCTGAAGGAAATTATACGGAAGCTTTACAAAATTATTATGAAGCTACGCAAGCAGAAATCGATCCCTGTGATCGAAGTTATATACCTTATAACATAAGCCTTTTTATTCTCATATATGTCCGGTGTTCGTTTCACCTTATATCATGTTGCACTTTTTATAATATGTTACTTCTTAAACATCTTCAGTGCTTGGATTAAATTGGATAAATGTGCATACATTATTTTTTCCATATTAGATATAATTTCTAAATATTTCATGCTATGTTTGAAACTTCCTTTAAATTGGAATATTTGATATTATGTTTCATTCATGAAAAGTTTGTTGGGATTTGGGTCGAACAAATAGTCCCACGTCGGCTAGACGTGGGGATGGTCTTGGATTTATAAGGATTTGGGCAACTCCACTTAACAGACTAGTCTTTTGGGATGGTGCCCCGAGTCCTTCAAGTGGTATCAGAGTCATGCCCCGAGCTTAGTCGTGTGTGTGGGTAATGTTTGACCATGTAGATCCCCCAATGGCGCAAAGACGCAATGGGGCCTGTTCACCCCACTGGCGCAAAAAGGTGCAACAATGTTCGAGAAGGCTCTCGAGAAATTTGAGGCGTGGGCTCCAAACGATACATGGAGGGAATATATATCTGCCAAGGATTTCATGGTTGTTATGGAGCTTGTAGATCACAATTTGGAGATAACTTGAATTTAAAGCAACATCATAACTATTTTGTCTATATGGACTAATTTTATAAGATCAAACATGATGCACAATTCTATCTGGGCCTCTGTAGCATTAGACTCTCCTATCTGGGCCTGGAGCATGAAGCCTTAGAGTTTCTTTAATGACTAACTGCGAGTAGTTTAAGTCTGCTATCTGGGCCTTTGTAGCCTTAGATTCTCCTTTGGGAGTTTCTCTCACCTGTTGATGTAACAGTGAAGAGTGATTTATGTTCTCCGTTGACGAGTCGAACCGGAAGCTTGATCTTCGGATTTTCTTGTTCTCATTGGAAGCACACTGGTAAAGTATAAAACTTTAAACTGTGGCTAAAT
This sequence comes from Agave tequilana, assembly GCA_038442645.1. Taxonomy (NCBI): domain Eukaryota; kingdom Viridiplantae; phylum Streptophyta; class Magnoliopsida; order Asparagales; family Asparagaceae; genus Agave; species Agave tequilana. The sequence goes on along the minus strand of JAVJIF010019879.1, from coordinate 80,933 downwards.
CTCAAAGAGATTATAGAACTTGAACTCAGCAAGTTTATAAAGAGCATTCTCTTTCAACACAATGTGTGTTCGGCAGTCTTGCGCTAGTTTTCAGCCTTCTGTGATTATCCAGCTTCAAGCATCAAGTATCAAGTGTGTCTTTTAGGGATTCTCCTCCTCTAGCCCTTGACTTCTTGAGTTCCTCCTCCAGAACTCTCCCTTTTTCCCTAACTATTCATAACTATTTTTAGAGGATTCTGTGGTGTAACCTAGCCCTTAAATCTCTCCATAATGGGAGGGGTGTAACCAACCCTTAAATCTCTCCATAATGAGAAGTTATTTCCCATTATGTGGAGAGAAAATAAGGTGTAACTGACCAAGTTAATGGCTATCAGTTACAGCAGAAATGCAGGTCTCGCACTGGACGCGGACCTCGCTCTGATGTTGAGACGCGGAGCTCACATGCTCCGTCTGTGTTGGAACGCGGAGCTCACGGGCTTGCATTGAAGTTGAAACACGAACCTTCTCAGGCTTGTATCTGTGTTGAAAACGCGAAGCTACACATGCGTTTGACAAAGGACGCGAGGTCCGCGTTTGGGTTGAAATGCGACCCTCGCGTTTGGCATGAGGCCCGTGTCTGAGGCTGGAACGCGACCTCCGTGTCTGTGAGGTCCGTATCTTCAGTAATTTTTAGACAGCCTACAGCACCCCATCCAAAGTTTTCAAAATTCCACAGTTGACTGGGATGAATTTCGGAATACTTTGGACTTCATATTGATTTGGATTCCCATGATTGGACTGGCAATTTTTTTAGATGTCCTTAGCTTGATCTTGTCTGGATTCCGGTCTTTGTAAGTGTACTGTTGAACTTCTTGAAGCATCCAGGAGAGCTCATTGTAAGAATCTAGATACTGTAAATCACCTAGAGGGGGGGTGAATAGGTGATGGCTAATCTAATGGTCACTTAATGCCAAATAATGCGGAAGTGTAAACTATTATGACCTAAACTAAACTCTTACACTAAACACCACGTATAACACAAGAGCGTTGCCGAATTCCCCGTAAAGGGCTCTGGACAAACTCCTCTAGATTCCCCTTGAATGGGTTGAGGTGCCGCGTTGGCTCTCTTGGTTGAATACATGTGTTAGCAAACAATCCCACGCAAGTATATAACAATATGAGCACAAATGAATATATCAAGCATATAAAGATAGACAATGAGAGTATGCAAGATATAAAGGAGATAGAAAGAGAGAGATGAAATACACCTAGAGGGGGGTGAATAGGTGTAATTGCTAATCTAATGATCTTTTTAAACTTAATAGAATGAGTTGATGCAACGATCTCTCAAAACACGACTAAGAGCCGAATACCCCGTGAGAGGTTCTGAACTCCTTCCTCCCAATTCCCCTTAAAAATGGGTTAGAGGTGCGCAATGCAACCGTGTTGTATGAGATATGATCGAACAAGTAAAGAATGAAATGCTATGATGAAATACACACAATCAACAACACAAGTAAAACAAACAAGAGAATATTGCACAAAGAAAAGGGTTAGTTCTCAAGCAAATAATTGAAGACAATATAAAGCAAGAGAAATAGTAAGTAAGAATAACGCAAGGCAATCGCAAACACAATTGATTTGTTTCGAGGTTCGAGCCACCGCTCTAGTCCCCGCCTTCACCTCCGTGAAGGGTTTCCACTATCCACCGAGGATGCCTTACAAGTTTGGTCTACCGAAGACCCCAAGCCCTTAGCTTCACAACTTACAAAGTACTCCACCTAGGAGTTGTCTCCACAAGAACAAGGATCACAAGAACAATAGTGATCTCCTCAAGATCACAAAACTCTTTCTCAAACTCTTTTACAACACTCTCACTCTTTTTACAACTTCTTTATAGTATGAGTAAAGGACTTTTGGCTCTATGAAGTGTGGTGAGAAAACTTCAGTTGTAGAGTGATATTAGCAATCAAACACAACTGAAAAACAAACTTTAAAAGAGTTGGAAATGAAAGCTTTAAAACAATTTTTCTCTTTCTCTTGAAAACAATGAAAACCAAGGATTTTTTCTAAGTGAATAACAAGGACCTATTGCCCTCTATTTATAAGGAGAGAATAGGTTAAAACTCTTTTCTTTACACCTAATTTGACCTGCAAAAGGCCTCCAACAACTCTCTAAAAACTCTGATAAAGAAGAAAAAGAAAACAGATTTTCAGACTTGCCCAAAGAGGAAAAAGCCGTTAGGCTACAGCAGGCTTGGCGGTCGACCGGTCCGGTCGACCGTCGCCTTGCTGGCAAAGAGCCGTTGGGCTCCGGTCGACTGTCCGGTCGACCGTCCTCTTTGAGGAAACACAGTTTCCTTCTACCGGTCGACCGGTCGGTCGACTCAAACAAATCGAGAGTGGATCTGCTTACAGTCGGTCGACCGGGCCGGTCGACCGACAGACGTGCACAAACGTGCACGTCCTGACACAGGCGCCGGTCGACCGGGCGGTCGGCCGGTCAACCTGAAACAGGGAAAACTGGCAGGATTTGGAGTTGGAAAATTTTGTGAAAAAATATTTTGAGATACTTATAACTAAGTATTATGCAAAAATAGTCTATACACATGTTTTAAACAAGATATTCAATTTGTAACAAGTTTGGATACATGTATATATAAACTTAGGCATAAAACTTAGAAACAAACATTTTTAAAATATAGAATTTTGTAAGGAAAAATGTGTGTGTGTATCCTAGAGCCAAATATCATATACTCAAACTTTAACATTCTATTCTTACAAAGTTCTAAGGACTTCAAGGCTTCAAGAGGGGCTTTCTTCACTTGATCTTCAGTTTTGCATCTTGAGCCCAATTTGAGTTATCTTGAGTCCAAGTCACCTTCCTTTAGGGAAGAAAACACCTATGCAAGATAGAAAAACCTGAAACACACTTAAACAACAAATAATATTAGTACAAATAACTAATATGTTTTGTAATCATCAAAACACACTAAAGACGGGTGATTGTAACCTTGGGCCAACAATCTCCCCCTTTTTGATGATGACAAAACATATAAGTTATTTAAACAAATAAAGGAAGAAGAGCTTGGAAAGCTCCCCTCAAACAATGCTATGTAAAAGTAACTATGAGTGAGATACATGAAGCATTGAAAACACAATATTTTTGTCAAAAACTTAAATACCAATTGAAATCAAACTTAATCTTATATACCAATTAAACTTATACTTTTTCTCATAAACTTATAGTTTTTAATTTTTTTCTCCCAAAACTCAAGTAAATAAACAAAACTCAAACTATAAGCAAACTTATTTCTTTTTCTCCCCCTTTTTGTCATACATCAAAAAGGGTTAAAATCAAAACAAACAAAACACCAAAATAGAAATATTTTTAAGAATCTATCACGCAAACATTCAACTCACCACAAATAAATGAAAATCTAGCATAATCTAGAGGTTTAGTAAAAATATCGGCAAGTTGAAAATCGGTAGAAACATAATCAATATCAATATCACCTTTCTCATAATGATCTCTAAGAAAGTGATACCTAATGTCAATGTGTTTGGTTTTACTATGTTGATTTGCATTCTTTGTCATGTGAATAGTACTAGTATTATCACAAAATATTTTAACATGATCAAAGTGTAAATCATAGTTAAGGAGAGTATGTTTCATCCAAAGAACTTGTGCACAACAAGCTCCGGCTGCAACATACTCCGCCTCGGCGGTTGAAAGGGCTACCGAATTTTGCTTTTTGGAAGACCAAGATACAAGACAATTACCTAAGAATTGACATGTTCCACTTGTGCTCTTCCTATCTACCCTACAACCCGCATAGTCGGCATCTGAAAAACTCGTCATTGAAAATTGGCCGGTTTTCGGATACCACAAACCCATTTCAATAGTGCCCTTTAGGTATCTAATTATGCGTTTAACCGCAATTATGTGAGATTCTTTAGGACAAGATTGAAAACGTGCACAAAGACAAACGGAAAACATAATATCCGGCCTACTAGCCGTCAAATAAAGCAAGCTACCTATCATGCTACGATATAATTTAATGTCTACACTTTTACCTTGTTCATCCTTGTCAAGCTTTGTAGTTGTTGCCATGGGAGTTTTGCTTACTTTAGATTCTTCAAGCCCGAACCTCTTGATTAGTTCCTTTGTGTACTTAGCTTGATTGATGAAGATCCCATCCTTTGCTTGATTTGGAGTCCAAGAAAATAGTTGAGTTCCCCCATCATAGACATTTCGAATTCATCCTTCATGCATGACTTAAAAGCTTGGCAAAGAGATTCATTAGTAGAACCAAAAATAATATCATCTACATAAATTTGCACAATAAGAATATCATTTTCTACATGTTTTGTAAACAAGGTTGTATCAATTTTACCTTTCTTAAAACCATTTGAAATCAAAAATGAAGAAAGTCTTTCATACCAAGCCCTAGGGGCTTGTTTTAAACCATAAAGAGCTTTATCTAATTTAAAAACAAAATCCGGATGTGTAGGATCAACAAACCCGGGGGGTTGTTCAACATACACTTCCTCTTCAATAAAACCATTTAGAAAAGCACTTTTAACATCCATTTGAAACAATTTAAAATCTTTATATGAGGCAAATGCTAGTGTCATCCGTATGGCTTCAAGCCGTGCTACGGGTGCAAAGGTTTCTTCAAAATCGATTCCTTCGATTTGAGTGTAACCTTGGGCAACTAACCTAGCTTTATTCCTAACAACGTTACCCGATTCATCCAACTTGTTCTTAAAGATCCACTTAGTACCAATTGTTGGTCTATCGTGGGGCCTAGGAACAAGGTGCCAAACTTGGTTGCGCTCAAATTGATTGAGTTCCTCTTGCATAGCTAGCAACCAATATGAATCGGCCTCGGCTTCGAGGACGTTCTTGGGTTCAACATGAGAAATAAATGCATAATGTCCACAATAGTCATGAAGTTTAGAGCGAGTTGTTACCCCTTTTGATACTTCACCTATGATGAGATCCTTGGGATGATGTGGATTGTATCTCCAATCCTTTGGAAGTTGTTGAGTGGGCTCTTCTCCATTTGTTTGATCTTCATTTCCTTGAGCCTCTTGTATTTTAGCTTCACTTCCTTCATCATCCTTTGGCTTGTCTCCCATAGTAGGTGTATCCTCCAAGGTCACTTTCTCCAAGCCTTCATGCAAAGCATCTATTTTTACAACATTCTTAACAAACAAGTTAGATTCCTCAAACTTAACATGTATAGATTCCTCAATAGTCAATGATGACCTATTAAAGACTCTATAAGCCTTACTAGTACTAGAATAACCCACAAATATAGCCTCATAAGATTTAGGATCAAATTTTCCTAAATTATCTTTTGTATTTAAAACAAAACATTTGCATCCAAAAACCTTGAAATATGAAACATTTGGTTTTCTAGAAAAGTACATTTCAAAAGAGGTTTTTGTAGTATTTTTACACAAGAAAACACGATTTGATATATAGCATGATGTATTAACGGCCTCGGCCCACAAATAATGTGGTAGACCATATTCACTAAGTATTGTCCTAGCCATCTCTTGCAAAGTTCGATTTTTCCGTTCAACTACTCCATTTTGTTGTGGAGTTCTAGGACAAGATAGTTCATGCTTTATTCCATGTTCTTCACAAAAAGTGGTAAAGGGTTGGTTAATGAATTCACCTCCTCTATCACTTCTTATTCTTAAAATCGAAACATCTTTTTCTTTTTCAACTCTTTTCTTAAAAGCTTGGAAATACGAAAATGCTTGATTTTTATGCTCAAGAAAGAAAACCCAAGTAAAACGTGAAAAATCATCAACTAAAACAAATGCAAATCTATTCCCACTTAGACTTTTGGTTTGTGTAGGGCCAAATAGATCCATATGGATTAACTCCAAAGGACGTGATGTCATGATATCCTTAATTGACTTGAAAGAAGACTTAGTTTGTTTCCCAAATTGACATGCGTCACAAACTCGGTCCTTTTCAAAATTCAAACAAGGAATACCTTTCACCATTTCCTTTGTGTTAAGCCTAGATATATGGTCAAAAGAAATGTGGCCTAATCTTCTATGCCACAACCAAGAGTCGTCATCGAGGGCTTTTAAACATGTTATATTACAAGATATATTTAACATATCTATCATATAAACATTACTTTCACGAAAACCGGAAAACACACAAGCATTATAAATTCTATCAATTACTTTACAAACAACATTATCAAAAACAACATCAAAACCTTTATCACATAATTGACTAACACTCAAGAGATTATGCTTGAGGCCATCAACTAAAACTACATTCTCAATTAAAGGGGATGTGCCAAGTTTTACATTACCAATACCGATGATTTTACCCTTGGCGTCATCTCCGAAGGTGACGGTGCCACCTTCATGGTATCTTGATAGGGTTGCAAAGTTATTGATATCCCAAGTCATGTGCCTTGAGCAACCACTATCAAGATACCACAATCCTCTACGTCGTTGGGCTTTGGAAGGTACCTATATCATTTAACAAAGTTGTTGACTTTGGTACCCAAACTTTCTTGGGTCCTTGAAAGTTAGTGTTTCGAACCCAAACATTAGGAAAAGATGCACTTAGTCTATCATAGCAAAAATTGGCTAAGTGTCCTTTCCGCCCACAATGTGAACATGAGAACACTCTTCCATACATGAATGCATGATGAGTGTGTGAAGTGTGAGCATGCTTTGGGGGTTTGCCACGATGTAAAGGTTGTGTGGTATGAACATGAGCATGAGCATGGTGAACATTTTTCTTAGGGGCTTGTTTCTTAGGAAACAAGGCCTCTATCTTCTTTTTATCAAACTCACTACACTTTTTCAAAACAATACCTAAAGAATCTATTCTTTCCTTAAGCATGGTAATCTCATTAGCATCAACAAATGGGGACTTGCCTTTACAAGAAGTCTTATATTTATCAAATTCATTTTTAGTGGAAACCAAAGTAGAATGCAAGTCATTATTTTCTTTAGAAAGATTTACAACTTGAAGACTAAGAGATTCATTTTCCTTTTTCATTTTTAAATACTTTTTCTTTAAGAAGTCATAATTATGAGATAATTCTACAAAAACTTCTCCTAACTCATCCATAGAAAGTTCATCATTAGGAGAAGTGGAAGGGGTTACCTTGCTTGTGCTTTCATTTGTCATGAAGCACATGTTGGCGGTATCAATCTCCTCCTCGGATTCGCTCTCGGAATCCCATGTAGCTTTCATTGCCTTCTTCTTGTGAGGCTTCTTTGAGGTGGAGGGCTTCACTTTATCCGGACACTCCGCCACTATGTGTCCCGGTCTTTAGCAATTAAAGCAAATGATCTTTCTTTCTTCTTTGCCTCCTTGCCATCTCTTCCTTCCTTGAAATTTAGCCTTGTTGTACATCCTCCGGACGTTCTTCACAAGAAGTGAGAGCTCTTCGTCATCTTCTTCTTCATCGTCTTCGTCGGAGTGTGTGGATTGACTTTTGAAGGCTATAGTCTTCTTCTTGGAAGGAGCCATGTCCTCCCTCACTTTCCTCTCCATCTCATGGGTTTTGAGGTTCCCAATGAGACCAATTAGCCCCATCTCCTCCTTATCATTGAGTTCCTTCAAGGTTGTTGCTTTTACTTCCCATGAAGGAGGAAGAGCCCGGATGATCTTTCTTACTCTTTGATCGTTATCAATAGCATCACCTAGAGAAGAAAGTCCATTAGTAATCTTTGTAAATCTTGTAACCATATCATCTATGGTTTCATTTTCTTGCATGCAAAAATTCTCATATTGGGACCGAAGAAGGTCAATCTTAGCCCTCTTCACTTGTGAGGTCCCTTCATGTGTAACTAGTAAATGTGTCCAAATTTCATATGCGGACTTGCAATGAATAACTCTAGCTATGTCATCATCATTAAGGGCTTGAAGTAGTGCATAGTGAGCCCTAGCATTGGCATCAAATTCTTTGGTCTCTATTTCGGACCAAGTGGATTCATCACCGGGGGGTGCACTAAAGGGTTTGGTCACGGCCTTTGCAACTCGACTACCTAGAGATTGCAAGAAAACGGTCATCTTAACCTTCCATATGGGAAAGTTAAGTATATCAAACTTAGGAGGTGTCTTAATACCATCGGCCATCTTTACTAAGTGAGAATGAATGAAATGATTAGCAATATTAGGATCTTTCTAGGGTTGATAAGCCAAGAGCCTAGTAACCAAGCTCTGATACCAATTGAAATACACCTAGAGGGGGGGTGAATAGGTGTAATTGCTAATCTAATGATCTTTTTAAACTTAATAGAATGAGTTGATGCAACGATCTCTCAAAACACGACTAAGAGCCGAATACCCCGTAAGACGTTCTGAACTCCTTCCTCCCAATTCCCCTTAAAAATGGGTTAGAGGTGCGCAATGCAACCGTGTTGTATGAGATATGATCGAACAAGTAAAGAATGAAATGCTATGATGAAATACACACAATCAACAACACAAGTAAAACAAACAAGAGAAGATTGCACAAAGAAAAGGGTTAGTTCTCAAGCAAATAATTGAAGACAATATAAAGCAAGAGAAATAGTAAGAAAGAATAACGCAAGGCAATCGCAAACACAATTGATTTGTTTCGAGGTTCGAGCCACCGCTCTAGTCCCCGCCTTCACCTCCGTGAAGGGTTTCCACTATCCACCGAGGATGCCTTACAAGTTTGGTCTACCGAAGACCCCAAGCCCTTAGCTTTACAACTTACAAAGTACTCCACCTAGGAGTTGTCTCCACAAGAACAAGGATCACAAGAACAATAGTGATCTCCTCAAGATCACAAAACTCTTTCTCAAACTCTTTTACAACACTCTCACTCTTTTTACAACTTCTCTATAGTATGAGTAAAGGACTTTTGGCTCTATGAAGTGTGGTGAGAAAACTTCAGTTGTAGAGTGATATTACCAATCAAACACAACTGAAAAACAAACTTTAAAAGAGTTGAAAATGAAAGCTTTAAAACAATTTTTCTCTTTCTCTTGAAAACAATGAAAACCAAGGATTTTTTCTAAGTGAATAACAAGGACCTATTGCCCTCTATTTATAAGGAGAGAATAGGTTAAAACTCTTTTCTTTACACCTAATTTGACCTGCAAAAGGCCTCCAACAACTCGCTAAAAACTCTGATAAAGAAGAAAAAGAAAACAGATTTTCAGACTTGCCCAAAGAGGAAAGAGCCGTTAGGCTACAGCAGGCTTGGCGGTCGACCGGTCCGGTCGACCGTCACCTTACTGGCAAAGAGCCGTTGGGCTCCGGTCGACTGTCCGGTCGACCGTCCTCTTTGAGGAAACACAGTTTCCTTCTACCGGTCGACCGGTCGGTCGACTCAAACAAACCGAGAGTGGATCTGCTTACAGTCGGTCGACCGGGCCGGTCGACCGACAGACGTGCACAAACGTGCACGTCCTGACACAGGCGCCGGTCGACCGGGCGGTCGGCCGGTCAACCTGAAACAGGGAAAACTGGCAGGATTTGGAGTTGGAAAATTTTGTGAAAAAATATTTTGAGATACTTATAACTAAGTATTATGCAAAAATAGTCTATACACATGTTTTAAACAAGATATTCAATTTGTAACAAGTTTGGATACATGTATATATAAACTTAGGCATAAAACTTAGAAACAAACATTTTTAAAACATAGAATTTTGTAAGGAAAAATGTGTGTGTGTATCCTAGAGCCAAATATCATATACTCAAACTTTAACATTCTATTCTTACAAAGTTCTAAGGACTTCAAGGCTTCAAGAGGGGCTTTCTCCACTTGATCTTCAGTTTTGCATCTTGAGCCCAATTTGAGTTATCTTGAGTCCAAGTCACCTTCCTTTAGGGAAGAAAACACCTATCCAAGATAGAAAAACCTGAAACACACTTAAACAACAAATAATATTAGTACAATAACTAATATGTTTTGTAATCATCAAAACACACTAAAGACGGGTGATTGTAACCTTGGGCCAACAAGAGAGTGAGCAATCACAAACACAAGGGATTTGTTTCGAGGTTCGAGCACACTTGCTCTACATCCCCGCCTTCGACACACGAAGGATTTCCACTATGCACGATCCCAATGGATCTCTCCTTGGTGCCGCAACACCTACAATCCCTCGGACTCCCTAGTCCCGTACACACGCAAGCCCACCGGCTCGCCGAGGCCGCACCTCAAACAAGGAGTTCGCACCCGAACCCGAAACACCGAGTCCCCACTAGGACCCGAAACAATGCGAACATAACCGTCCGCCTCCTCAAAGAACAAAGATGAACTTTGGTGATCACAACTCTTGATCACCTAAAATCCTCTCACAACAAACTCCCTATAGGGTAGATATAGCAATGGATAGCTCAAGTGTAGTGTGAGAAAACAAGGATGAGACTGGTGGAGGAAAACGCAAAGAAATCTCTTTTAACACTCTTAATAAAAATCCCCTTTTGATTGGAAGTATTTGCTCTCAAATATGTGGAGAAAAACCTCTGAAAAGAATAGGAAAAACTGGCTCTAAAAGTCTCCAAAATCTTGGTGAAAAACAATGCCCAAACCCCCAAAATTTATAGAGTCTGGAAAACTAGCCGTTGGGGTTCTGTCAGGCCTAACGGTCGACCGTCCGGTCGGCCGGCCAACGGTCATATTTCAGACCGTTTGAGCCATCGGTCGACCGAGCCAGGATACAGAGAGCAATCTCTCTGTCCGGTCGACCGCACGGCCGGCCTGGGCCTTTCCAGAGAGCAGAGCTCTCTGGACGGTCGACGCGGTCGGTCAGCCGGCCATCCTGCAGAACAGGCGTGCACGTCGGTCGACCGAGCCGGTCGACCGACTTCAGCTCTAGTCGACTTGATCAGTCGACTAGTCGACTGGCTGAAGCCCGAAACAGAAAGACTGGGATTTAAAACTTGATCTTTTTGGCTCACATAAAATCCCATAAAATACTTAAAAATCTACAAAAATAGTTTTACCAATATACTTTGATAAACAAACATGCTTGCACAAAATCAAGGCATGTTATAAAAGATTGGACTATTTTTGTAACTTGGAAAATATGGCTCAAATGAAAACTAGTATTTTTCTAAAACTTGTTTTCCAAATTTCTTCATGATACAAAAACTAGATATCTTGAATACATTAAAGCATAGTGTGTATGGATATGATCCACTACACAAATAAGATGAAATATCTAAGTTTTTGGCATTAAGCTCTAAATATGTTTTTGGATAAAAGACATGCATATAAGAAATTTCAAAAACCAAAAACTATTTTTCCAAAATGAAAGTCTTTTCTAAATCTGAAAATTCTTTTATGAAAAGACAACTAAATCAAGAGTGTGTGTGTGATATATATACTTGAGCAATCCATCAACTATTCTATCCTTTACATTTTATCCTAAAACAAAAATCTTATACCTAAACACAAGTCTTGATCTTGAAGTCTTCCCTCGAAGTCTTCTCATCATCTTAACTTGGTCTAAATGCAATCCAACGAGCTCGACTCCTCTTGAGTACTTGATGTGGTCTTGATGCATAGGCTCGTGAATCAACCGGTGCTAGCTCTAAAATATGTCTTAAAATCCTTTGTTGAAGCTCCACACCTATTAAGATCTTGATAACAAATCTGTCACTAATTAAACACAAGATCATTAGTACACATAACTACATGAGTTGATCATCATCAAAACTAGAGTGATGGGCCTTTGGGCCAACAATCTCCCTATTTTTGATGATGACAAAACTCATGAAGTTATATATGCATGGATTAAAGTAAAGCTCCAAAGAAGCTCCCCCTTAACTCATGCATAAACAAAACATAATAAGATATGACAATGAAGCACATAAACATGTATGCAAATGTAGGAGTAAACATGCTAATCAAGCATAAAACAAAAATCACAAAATCTTTTTCTCCTATTTGCAAAACAAAACAAATATGCATAAACATAAATTTTTTTATAAAAAACATGCATATATACCAAATAATTCTCCAAATACCTCTCCCCCTTTTTGTCAATCATCAACAAAGGGGTTAAGGTTAAAAACATCAAATCTTTCTCCCCCTTTTTGTTATAAACAAAGAAAACAATAAGGGGTGTAAACAAATAAGTCAATAAAGGGGTATATGCGATATACATTCATGAAGAGGAAGACGGTTAAGTAACTTCCCTACACATGTACATTACATGAAGGAGGGATGACAAGCCCTAATTCACATAACGTATAATATGTAATACATAAGAGGAGATGTGAAGCTCCCCCTACACACGTGTACCACATAAAGAAGAGTTGTCAAGCTCCTCAATATATAATACACTCAACATGAATCTATATGTAGAAGAGATGTTAAGCTCTCCTTGTATATAGGCAATACAAATCAAAAATTTTGAGTTTTTCATATAAAACAAATTTTGAATTTTCTCAAAAAAACAAATCTTGAGAATTTTTATTAAAAAAATTATATTTCAAGGTATATGTATGTTTTAACAACACAAGAAGTATACATACATATCCCTAAACACAATTGAGTCCAAATATATAGATTTGTATGAAAGGCAAATGACTCAAGAGGTATACATGTATATATTAAAGTTTGGCAAAATAAACATATACATGAAATGAAAGCACATGATCATAACACAAGTCCAAAATGGGAATACAAGTCTAAAAATGTAAGGATCATCAAAACTAGGTTATACTAGCACACCTAATGGGCACAAATAAGCAATCAACCCAACCATATATAGATTTATTTGTGATCCACAATATGTACAAGTATAAATCCTAATGTTGACAAAAACTAACACTTAAACTAATATTCAATTCAGGAAGCATCAAATCTTGAGAATACAACAGAATTTTCCTAATGGATTAAAGTAAAGTAGGATCATGTGGATATCTCAAAAACTACTAATTTGAAGAATAAAAAAACTAGTATAAATTGATTTTTAAAAAAAACTAGTTAAAGATCCTTCAAAATACAATAAATCATATGTTTTTCATGAAACGAAACTAAATATACAAAGTTTACACTCATAGTCTATAAAGCTCAAAAACATGTCCATGAAACTAAGTCATGACAAAATAAATAAAGTGTGAGTGTTCAAAAGTCATGTAAATAACATTTTCATGAAAATAGACATTGAAGCTTAAAAGATCATAAGTCACATTTTTAGCAAAACAAAAAATCATTTTTCATTAAAACACTAATCTTCATGGTATATGTATGATTTATCCAAAACTAACAATACACATACATATCCCAAACATAAAAGAGTCTATCAAATGTATTTGCATGAAGGCAAGAGACTCACGGATATACATGTATATTTATTAGATTTGAATTAAAAATACATATACATGAAGTAAAATCATAAAATTTGGTAAAGCATGTATAAATGGGAGAATCGTCAAAACTAGGTTATACATGTGCATATAGTGGGTACAAATCAGCATGAAATACAAACATATATAAATCAAGTGTAACTCACTATTTGTACATGTATAATACAAGTTTTGATAAAAACTACATCTAAGCATGTTTTTACCACATGAAGCACAAAAACCTAAAACATGAACATGCTAAAAATTATCAATCATGAATAAGCATGTAAATAAACTAGGAGTTTAGAAATTGTTACCAACTCCAAAGCTCCAAGTATGGTGGTTTTTCCCACCAACACCTCCTTGATAGCGGTGCTCCAAATATGTGACCTTTTAGTTCAAGTGCACCCACCATCAAGGCACCAAATCTCTCACGTTTTGTGAGAGCCCTCACCTACATCAAATACACAAGGTGGGGATTTTGGTACCCATATTTTCTTGGGTCCTTTTGGGTTAGTCTTGTAAGGAACCCAAAAATTTTTATTATTAGCAAAATTAAAATGATGCAACTTGTCATAATAAAATTTTGCTAAATGGCATTTGCGGCCACAATGTGTACATGTGTATACCTTAGGATGCTTATGTGTATGTGTATGATCATGGCGTGCAACATAGGCATATGCATGATGATGTGCATGAGAATGTGGAGCTTGTTTCTTTGAAAACATAGACTCCAATCTAGTGTGGTTAAAAGCACAAGAGTTCAAGGTTGAACTCAAACAATCCATTTTATTTTTCAAATCTCTAATCTCATTAGTGGTGACATGTAAAGCATGATGAGATAAAGAATCATTTTCCTTTTTCTTTTTCGAAACAAAATCTTTTTCTTTTTCACAGATTTTTCTTTTTAAAGGTTTATTTTCTTGAAAAATAACTTCCTTTTGTTTTTTCACCAAATCAATTTTATTTTTCAAACTAGTGTTTCCTTCACAAAGATCATTTAATTTAGACATAAGGGAAACATTCTCATTTTTCAAAATTTCATTTTCTTTTTCCAAACATACAATATTATTTTTAAAAGAATCATTTTCTATATGCATGCACTCAAATTTCTTATTCAAATTTTTATTTTCTTTCTTAATCATGTCATATTTTTCAAGAAGGAGTTGACAAAAAGTGGTAAGCTCATCATATGACATGTCCTCATCATCTAACTCGGATTCGGTAGTTACCTCAAGGGGGTTATCCCCTTGGACCATGTAGCACACGTTGGAGATGTCGCTTCCAACATCCGAGTCACTCCCCGCATAGTATTGATCATTTTCGCCAAGGGAGAGGAGGGTGTTCCAAACTATAAAAGCCGAATCAAAGTTAGAAACTCTAGATAAATAATCATCATTTAGGTTGACTTTAAAACATGAAGGGCTTTTGCATTAGCCTCAAGATTCTTACCATCTAAACAATATGCATTAATAGTGGTGGCAAGATAAACATGAATACCTAAGGCTTTGAGGTATAAGGACATCTTCACCTTCCATATAGGGATGTTAAGAATGTCAAAAGTGGGAGGTGACATGAAATCCATGATGTGTGTACAAAATATTGTGATTAGCATAAAAGATGATCTTTAACTCTAGATTGTAAGACCTAAAATCAGAACACTTGGCTCTGATACCAATTGTAAATCACCTAGAGGGGGGTGAATAGGTGATAGCTAATCTAATGGTCACTTATTGCCAAATAATGCGGAAGTGTAAACTATTATGACCTAAACTAAACTCTTACACTAAACACCACGTATAACACAAGAGCGTTGCCGAATTCCCCGCAAAGGGCTCTGGACAAACTCCTCTAGATTCCCCTTGAATGGGTTGAGGTGCCGCGTTGGCTCTCTTGGTTGAATACAAGTGTTAGCAAACAATCCCACACAAGTATATAACAATATGAGCACAAATGAATATATCAAGCATATAAAGATAGACAATGAGAGTATGCAAGATATAAAGGAGATAGAAAGAGAGAGAGAGTGAGCAATCACAAACACAAGGGATTTGTTTCGAGGTTCGAGCACACTTGCTCTACATCCCCGCCTTCGACACACGAAGGATTTCCACTATGCACGATCCCAATGGATCTCTCCTTGGTGCCGCAACACCTACAATCCCTCGGACTCCCCAGTCCCGTACACACGCAAGCCCACCGGCTCGCCGAGGCCGCACCTCAAACAAGGAGTTCGCACCCGAACCCGAAACACCGAGTCCCCACTAGGACCCGAAACAATGCGAACATAACCGTCCGCCTCCTCAAAGAACAAAGATGAACTTTGATGATCACAACTCTTGATCACCTAAAATCCTCTCACAACAAACTCCCTATAGGGTAGATATAGTAATGGATAGCTCAAGTGTAGTGTGAGAAAACAAGGATGAGAATGGTGGAGGAAAACTCAAAGAAATCTCTTTTAACACTCTTAATAAAAACTCCCCTTTTGATTGGAAGTATTTGCTCTCAAATATGTGGAGAAAACCTCTGAAAAAAATGGGAAAAACTGGCTCTAAAAGTCTCCAAAATCTTGGTGAAAAATAATGCCCAAACCCTCAAAATTTATAGAGTCTGGAAAACTAGCCGTTGGGGTTCTGTCAGGCCTAACGGTCGACCGTCCGGTCGGCCGGCCAACGGTCATATTTCAGACCGTTTGAGCCATCGGTCGACCGGGCGGTCGACCGAGCCAGGATACAGAGAGCAATCTCTCTGTCCGGTCGACCGCACGGTCGGCCGGGGCCTTTCCAGAGAGCAGAGCTGGTCGGCCGGCCATCCTGCAGAACAGGCGTGCACGTCTGTGTACGTTGGTCGACCGAGCCGGTCGACCGACTTCAGCTCTAGTCGACTTGATCAGTCGACTAGTCGACTGGCTGAAGCCTGAAACAGAAAGACTGGGATTTAAAACTTGGTCTTTTTGGCTCACATAAAATCCCATAAAATACTTAAAAATCTACAAAAATAGTTTTACCAATATACTTTGATAAACAAACATGCTTGCACAAAATCAAGGCATGTTATAAAAGATTGGACTATTTTTGTAACTTGGAAAATATGGCTCAAATGAAAACTAGTATTTTTCTAAAACTTGTTTTCCAAATTTCTTCATGATACAAAAACTAGATATCTTGAACACATTAAAGCATAGTGTGTATGGATATGATCCACTACACAAATAAGATGAAATATCTAAGTTTTTGGCATTAAGCTCTAAATATGTTTTTGGATAAAAGACATGCATATAAGAAATTCCAAAAACCAAAAAGTATTTTTCCAAAATGAAAGTCTTTTCTAAATCTGAAAATTCTTTTATGAAAAGACAACTAAATCAAGAGTGTGTGTGTGTGATATATATACTTGAGCAATCCATCAACTATTCTATCATTTACATTTTATCTAAAAACAAAAATATAATACCTAGACACAAGTCTTGATCTTGAAGTCTTCTCTTGAAGTCTTCTCATCATCTTGACTTGGTCCAAATGCAATCCAACGAGCTCGACTCCTCTTGAGTACTTGATGTGGTCTTGATGCATAGGCTCGTGAATTAACCGGTGCTAGTCCAAAACATGTCTTAAAATCCTTTGTTGAAGCTCCACACCTACTAAGATCTTGATAACAAATCTGTCACTAATTAAACACAAGATCATTAGTACACATAACTACATGAGTTCATCATCAAAACTAGAGTGATGGGCCTTTGGGCCAACAGATACACAGTTTAGAACTTATCTGAGCTGTGATTTGGTTGTCGGTGTACTGTTGAACCGATAGAGTTGTCAATTACCTTTGCCAATGTACTTTGAACTGACAGCAGTAGCTGAGACATATTCTTTGTATTGGGAGAGAGGACGCGAACCTCACGAATCACATTGGACGTGCCTGTCATTAGATACAGATGTCGTGGACTCCAAAGATGCGACCTTTATTTGATGTTGAGACGCGTCTCTGGCTTGGTGTTTGAGATGCGACTCTGTGCTTGAGATGCGAAGGTCACGCTCAAAGCTTCTTGAATTATGTCTGTTTTCTTTTTTACTGGAAAACTAGATTGAGTAAAGTAAAGTGTTTTAATTGCCAGAGGTGTGATATTAACTTAATAAATTAAATAACTCTATTAGGGGAATTTGAGAGGGTTACTGTAATAGGTGTGATATTAACTTGACAATGGGATCTGAACTGGTGATTTGAACAAGTTTTGTGGACTTGCTATTCTATTGATGAGAATAACAAGTGGAGTTTGATCCGCTGGGGATTATTTCAGAGTCTATCATCAGAGGTTTTGTTTTAACATGACTAGAACTCTGCTGAGAATGGAAGTTTACTGTTAGAGGTGTGATATAAACATAACAACAATTGATTTTGTGATCTGCGCAATTTAAGTAGACCTGTCATTCTATTAGAAAGAATGGCAAGTGAGATTGATTTGTTGAGGATTCATGGAGAGATTTTACTGTCAGAGGTATAATGTTAACGTGACGGGTTGATTTTGCGATTTGAGCAAATTGAATTGTCAGAGATGTGATGTTAACTTGACTAGGATGTGTGCTAGAGGTATAATATTAACTTAGCACCAAGAAGATCTCATTTTCATTGAGAAAACTGAGAATATCACTGTCATAGGTGTAATATTAGCTTGACAGTGAAGTGAATGCTAGAGGTGTGATGTTTAACTTAGTATTGAAAGTCTCAGTTTCATTAAAAAATTGAGAGAAGATCATTGTCATACGTGTAGTATTTAACTTAACAATGAAATAAATGTTAGAGGTGTGATATTAACTTAGCATTTGAAAGTCTCAGTTTCGCTGGAGAAATCACGAGAAGATTATTGTCATAGGTGTAATGTTTAACTTAATAATGAAATGAATGCTAGAGGTGTAGTATTAACTTAGCATTAAAATGTCTCATTTTCACTGAGAAAATCGAGAAGATCACTGTCATAGGTATAATGTTTACTTAACAGTGAGATGAATTTGAAATTTAAACAAACAAGTTTGGTCAGAAGTGTAGTGTAACTTGACTAGGATTACGATTTGAGCAAATTTAGTCAGAGGTGTGTATTAACTTGACCGGAATTTATCTTGCGATTTGAGTAAGTTTGGTCAGAGGTATGATATTAACTTGACCGGGATTTGTCTTACAATTTGAGCAAGTTTGGTCAGAGGTGTGATGTTAACTTGACCAGGATTTATCTTACGATTTGAGCAAGTTTGGTGGACCTGCCATTCTATTGAGGAGAATGACAAGTTGAGATTTTATCTACTAGGGATACATCAAATTCTTACTGTCAAAGCTGTAATATTAACTTGACAGGTTCGATCTGTAATTCATTCCATTGAGGAAGTGAGTATAACTTTTTGTGGATCTACCATTTCATGGAAGGAAATTGGTAGAGAATTTTAGTAGAGATTTTAAAGAATGAGTTATCAGAGGTAACTGTTAACTTAACAAACATTGATTTTCTTGTGGAATGAAGATTTACTGTTAGAGGTATAATATTTAACATAACAGAATGAAATTTTGTGATTTAAGCAATTTAAGTGGACCTGTCATTCTATTGAGAAGACTGACAAGAGGATATTAGATCTGTTGGGGATCTATTGAAGTTTTATTGTCAGAGGTTTAGTGTTAACTTGACGAACTCCACTGGGGATTAGGAAATAACTTGTTAGAGGTGTGATGTTAACTTGATAAGAGTTCGTTTACTGTTAGAGGTGTGATTTTGAACATAACAGCACTTTGAGTGGACTTGCCATTATATGAGAGAGAACGACAAGTGGGGTTTGATTTACTGGGATATGAAATTTTACCGTCAGAGATATAATGTTAACGTGACAGATTCGATCTGTAATCATTTCACTAAGAAAACGAATATAACTTTTTGTGGTCCTACCATTCCATGGAAGGGAATTGGTAGAGGATTTTGGAGGAAAAGTTGGGATCAGGTCCCGTAGGATATTTAGTAAACCCTCAGCTATCAACGGATTTAGCATGCCTTTACCAACTACCATTTTAGTTGGGCTAGCCATGCTATTTTCCTTAGCATGATGAGTTGTTGAGGATTTTTCGTTGGGCTTAGAAGCCAACTTTTTCTTCTATCCTTAGCTGTTAGAGGCATCGAATTGTTGTTCCACAGATAATTTCTAAAATCTTACTTGGGATTAAAAATGTATAAACTCTATGGGAAACTTACAGGAAAATTATCATTCCCTGTGAGTACTTCTTTGATCAGAGGTATATTGTTGAACTTGATTAGGGATAGTACTTCTTTGTCTGGAGTAGTACATGATGTACTTCGAGGGGGTTTTTATTCCATGGGGATGACAAATACCGATGGAATGGTTTAGACTGTTCAAAGGTAATTATTGAACATGACAATCGTAATCGTAGAAGTCAGATCACCTCGTTGGCTAGTAGATTCAATGCTACATCCTCTTGTAGTTTTTCTGGTTTACTCTTCAACTATGGGGCCGTTTGTTTCGCGTAAAAATCCATAATTTGTAAATGGCTTACAACCCAGTTACAACTACGGCGTTTGTTTGGACCGTAATTCGTAAAAGACTTACACAACCCAATTACCCCTCACTTGCAACCCAATTACCACTCACTTACAGCCCAGTTACAGTTAATTTTGTTGTCATTCAAATTTGCATTATTTTTTATGTTAATATTAAAATTTTTAATATTTAGCATTTTTAATATTTATTTGCAATATTAAAACTTTTTAAATCACCAAATAGTTAATTTTGTGATCAATTTTTTCACTTACGACTTACACATTACGACAACCAAACACCGTAAAGCACAATACACTTTTCCACTTACAACTTTATATTACCAACCAAACATCATAAAGCTTACATGCATGTAACTCATTTACAATTGTAAAAGACTTTATCAATTACAACTTACGAATTACGGCCAATTACGAAAACCAAACAGACCCTATGTCTTATGCTCGTTTGCCTTGTAAAACTAGTTGCTTTCAGGTGCGACTTTGAGTTACTCCTATTTGAACTAGGAGCGCGATTTGCAGGTTGTGACAGAAGCCTCTACCAGTATAAACTGTGTCATGCCACTTGGACATCAGAGCGCCATACTCCAAAATCTCTCCACAAATGCTTTGATTGACTCTCCTTTCTTTTGCTTTATAGCAAGGAGAGTTGGCACGGATACTTCAATGTCATCTTCAAAGAATCGCGCCAGAAAGAGCTTCTCGAGGTCGGCCCATTTCTTGACAGAGCAGACAAGAAGCTTCATGAACCATTCAAAGGCAACTCCCTTGAGGGTGCTGATAAATAAATGAGCCATGATAGCATTATTTAATACTACATTCCCTATTTAGGATTTGAAGAAGTACATATGTTGGTTCGGCGAACATTTGTCGTCGAAGGCTTGCAGATTCGGTGCCTTGAACCTGGGAGGATAGGGAGCTGAATCCCACTCGATGGGGTATAGTCTGACCACCCCCACTTCTTGAAGATTACTTTGATTTGAGATAGCCTCCAGGCGTCTCTCAAGCTCGTTGATTTTCTTGGCATGATTATCTTCTGAATTCTCTGATTCTTCTTCAGAAGAAGAAGACTCAGGATTTTCATATTCAAAGTTGTTTTCATTACCATCAGAGTGTTTGGAGGTAGAGTTTTCATCCTCCTTCTCTTTACCCTTGCTTTTACGGGAAGAATCTTTAGACTTTGGACTTTTCTTCTTCTTCTTCGACTTTTTGATCAAAAGAGTTATCATCTTCTTGAGATCGCTGATAGACTCTTGTTGGGCTTGAAGCATCTCGTACTGTACTTGTTGCACTCGAGCTTGTTCCTCAAATTTTCTGGCTATCTCTTCTGGAATATCAGCCATATATGCTAAGGCTTCGTCTCCCTATAAGAGTTAGATGAATAGGATCCTACGATGGTAAAGTGCTCATCGTCTGTTTCAATCCCTCTAGCCAGCAAATTGCAGTTGATTAGGGATATTGCTCCGGTTCGGATCCGAGTCCATCCGGTAAATTTCTTCAGGCTCGATCAGTAATTTTTTCAAGCCTGCAAAATGTTCAGAATCCAAATCCTCAAAACTAAGGGCAAGTTTCTTCCCTTTCGACTTGCTTGGTGTGGTGCTTAAACCTACCATATTGGAAGTCACCTCTGGGTTCTCAGCATCAGAAAATGACTTCTTCTTGGGAGATTGTCACTGTTTGGCGGAGTTTGAGTTTGAAGCCTTTGACAATAGGCTAAAAACTGACAGCTTAGTCATTTGAAAGTTGCAGTGACAATCAGATAGCACCATTGAGATAAACTGCTCGCAATGACACTGAGGAGCGATTTGATGAGCACTCCTCTTTCTCGCCAAGTAGTTTCTCAGATTTATTGTAGGGGTATCTGAAAAACTAACCTCGAACCCATGGGGGTGAGAGCTTCTCATTTCACATTTGAACTTGGGCCTTTGGAGCTGGACGCGAACTTCAAGTTGTTGAACGCAATTCTCGCATTTTAGAATTGAAATGTGAAGGTCGTGTTCTGACGCAGAATTAGGCTGAATGCGGGTTTTGCATTCTTGAAGTGAGATGCAGACCTCGCGTTTTGGCACAACTTGAGGCTGGACGCGAACTTTGCCTTTTGGCACTGAAACGTCCAGCTCATGACGCGAGCATCATATTTTGTTGCAGAAACGCAGGGCTGAATGCGAGCTTTGTGTTTGGTGCCAACAACACTGTCTTCAGCTTCTGTTTGCTGATGGCGAACTTGACGTGTTTGTCGACGATCAACATTCCGCTTGGTTCATAGGAGTTGATGCGAATCCCCTGCAAACTGAGTTTGCTAAGCCTTGGGAGGAGTTTAGCGGCGAGATTGACCTCCGCCACTGTGTTGGCCATGACTTATGACATTGGATTTGCGGGTCTCTTGAGAGACGTTGCCGCAAACCATGTTTGGCTCCACGGGAGGTTGAGCCACTTGCTTTGTCAAAACACGTATGGACTTCTCTTTGAGAAGTCTTCGAGGAGACTTGAGAGCGAGTCTCGCTTCAGACTTTGGGGCTAATGGAGCCCAAGGAGAGAAGTTGTTCAAACTTCTCTTGGTCAAATTTGACAACAAGCGATTCAATAGTTGATCCGAGAAGCTAGAGGTCGGTTTGTGCTATAGCCTTCTCATTAGTAGAGAAAATGTCCCAGCGGAGTCGCCATCTTTTAATTTCCCCAGAAAAATTGAACGCGTGTAAATTCTTTATTTGACTGTAAAGAAAATTACAACGGATTAATAATCTAATTACAAAAGAGGGGAGAAGATATATTCTCCCCTTTGTTTAAGGTTGGGTTCTTGATGTAGCGGTGGAGAGTGATTCTTGTTCTCCGTTGATGAGCCGAATCGGAAGCTTGATTTTTGAATCTTCTTACTCTCGTCGGAAGCACACTGGTAAAGTATAAAAACTTAAATAGTGGCTAAAATCTCAAAGAGATTATAGAATTTGAACTCAGTAAGTTTATAAAAAGTTTTCTCTTTCAACACAGTCTGTGTTCGACAACCTTGTGCTTAGCTTTCAGCCTTCTGTGATTATCTAGCTTCAAGCATCAAGTGTACCTTCTAGAGATTCTTTTCCTCTAGCCTTTGGCTTCTTGAGTTCCTCCTCCAGAACTCCCTCTTTTTTTTCTAGCTATTCATAGCTATTTATAGAGGATTCTGAGGTGTAACCTACCCCCTAAATCTCTCCATTATGAGAGGGGTGTAACCAAACCCTTAAATCTCTCCATAATGGAAAGTTATTCCCCATTATGTGGAGAGAAAATAGGGCATAACTGACCAAGTTTGTGGTTGTTAGTTATAGCAGAAAAGTGGGTCTCGTTGCTGGATGCAGACCTCGCTCTGATTTTGAGACGTGAAGCTCACAGGCTCGCATCTGCGTTGGAACGCGGAGCTCACAGACTCGCATTGAAGTTGAAACACGAAGCTTCTCAGGCTTGCATTTGTGTTGAAAACATGAAACTACACAGGATCATGTTCTAATGTTGAAACGCGACCCTGAGCTTGCGTCTCAAAGAACGGTACGACCATCACGTTTGGCAAAGACTGCGAGGCTTGCGTCTGAGATTGGAACGCGACCTTTGCATTTGACAAAGGACGTGAGGTCTGCGTTTGGGTTGAAACGTGACTCTCGCGTTTGGCATGAGGCCCGTGTCTGAGGCTAGAACGCAACCTCTGCGTCTATGAGGTTCGCGTCTGAGACTTTATCTTCAGTAATTTTTAGACAACCTACAGCCCACTTGGGATACCTGTGATCCTTAGCGAAATAAATCACACTCTGGCTGTCGCAATGAACCCAAACTGAATCCTGTATGATACTAAACATCTCAATCAATCCTCTCAACTACAAAGCTTCCTTTGACGCCTCAACTGCAGCCATTGACTTAGCTTCTGTCGCTGAAAGTGCAATTGTATCTTACAACTCTGCTTTCCAACTATTGACACACTCAGCTATGTGAACAAATAGCCCATCGTAGATCTTCGCTGATCAAGATCTCTTGCATAATCTGTATCAACATAGTCTTGTAGTAACCAAGGCTTCCTCATTTCTAATCTCTGAAACATCAAGTCTAGTCTTGCAGTCCTTTGCAGATATCGTAATACCCACTTCATTGATTCCCAATATTGCTTTCCTGGATTTGACATGAACCAACTTACTGTACTAACTGCATAGGCTAAGTCAGACCTAATGCAGACTACACCATACATGAGTGATCCCACCACACTAGTATATGATACTCGAGACATCTCTTCCTCCTCTTCCAGTGATTGTAGACACTGCTTGGAGGATAATTTGAAGTTACCTGTCAAAGGAGTGGTGATTGGTCTTGCTTCTATCTTGTTAAATCTCTCCAAAATCTTGAGAATATAGTTCTCCTGGGATAACCATAGTATGTCTGAGCTTCTGTCTCGAGTGATCTCCATATCTAAGATCTTCTTGGTTTCTCCTAAATCCTTCATGTCAAATTCTTTCTTGAGCTGGGTTTTAAGCTTCTGAACGTATGTCTTATTTTCACAGTAATCAACATATCATCCACATACAATAGCAAATATGTCGGATCATCACTCTGCTTAAAATAGACACAACTATCATACTCACATTGATTGTATCTGTCCTTGATTATGAAGGAGTCGAACTATTTGTATCACTGCCTGGGAAACTACTTAAGTCCATATAGGGACTTCTTTAGAAGACACATCTTGTTTTCTTTATCTTCCTGAATATAACCTTCAAGTTGTTTCATGTATATCTTCTCTTCCAGCTCACAGTGCAGAAATGCTGTTTTGATGTCCATTTGCTCCTACTCTAGATCAAACTGAACAACTATCGTCAATAACATCTGAATAGATGTATGCTTGACTACAGGAGATAAAAAATCTCATTGTAGTCAATACCCTCCTTTTGAGCATATCCTTTGGCAACTAATCTAGTCTTGTACTGCTCATTGTCCTTTTAGCGAAATACTCATTTGCAGCCTATTGCCTTAAAGTCTTTTGGAAGATCGACTAATGTCCATATTTGATTTCTATCCAAAGACTCCATCTCTCATTCCATGACTGTAATCCACTTGATGTGGTCATCTGCCTTGATCGCTTCCCTATAACTGTTAGGCCTCTTGTTTCTATTACTAATGCGAAAGAGACATGACCATCGCCCCAGCCATATCTTGTTGGTGGTACCGTAACTCTGACTGACCGCCTCAATGGTCTAGGTTGCTCTTGAGTAGCCTCCTAGTTGTCTATATCTGGATCTGAGGAGTTCTCTTCTAATCCTTCAGGCATTTTAGGGCTCTCTAAAAGCTCAAGTTCTTTTTTCTGAGTGTCTGTCGAACTGTTTGAAGCTCCACCTTGCGCTTTATCC
Organism: Agave tequilana; assembly: GCA_038442645.1. Lineage (NCBI taxonomy): Eukaryota > Viridiplantae > Streptophyta > Magnoliopsida > Asparagales > Asparagaceae > Agave > Agave tequilana. The sequence goes on along the minus strand of JAVJIF010019879.1, from coordinate 55,705 downwards.
TTCATCCCTGACTTTTCTCGCAACATTGATTCCTCGTCAAAGACCACATCTCTGCTGGTAAAGGCGCCCCTTTTCTCGAGATCCCAAAGTTTAAAACCCTTAACTCTTTTGGTGAACCTGATGAAGATACACTTTTTAGACTTGGACTCCAATTTGTTCCTTTTCTGACATCAACCAAACTATATGTTGGGCAACTGAAAATCCGTAAGATTGAATAGTCCACAGATACTCCTCGCCATATATCCCCTAGGATCTGAAGATCAATAGCTGTTGATGGTGACACGTTTACCAGATAACTCGCATGATTTACCGCCTTTACCCAAAATCCTACTGACATGTCATCCTGTAAACTGATAGTGCGGGCACGCTCTGCAAGTGTCTGATTCATCAGCTCTACTACTCCGTCTTATTCTAGTCGCCCTGGAATACTTAGCTAGTTTTTGATGCCCTTACTTGCTAAGTAGTTTTTGAATTCTTCGGAGGTGTACTCGCCTCCATTATCGGACCTCAAGACTTTAACCTTCCGCCAATCTGATTCTCCACCAAAGTTTTCCACTCCTTGAACTTCCAAAATACTTTCAATTTTTGATTCAAGAAGTATACCCAAATTTTCCTTGAAAAATCATCTATGAAAGTTAACATAGTACCTAGCATCCCCAATGGATGCTACTGGTGAAGGCCCCCCCCACATCCGCGTGTATGAAATCTAGTAAGCATTTTGTCTTTGTATTGAGATGTAGAGAAAGCTACTCTACGTTGCCTACCCATAATGTAAAATTTACAAAGATCAAGTTTGCAATATTTGATACCTGGTAAAGCACTCCTTTTGTATAGGGCTTAAAGACTTCGCTCGCGGTGTCCAAGACGCATGTGCCAAACTCTTATAGTATCCTCCTTCTATGTTACTGTTGAAGCATCATCAATAATTATGCTTTCTTTTCACTTGTACAAGTTTGTTATTTGTTCTCCTTTGAAAATCAGCATAGAGCCTTTAGTAACTTTAATTCCTCCATCTGCATCAGAAAACTTGTACCCTCGAGCTTTCAAAGCTCCCAATGAGAGAAGATTCTTCTTTAAATCTGGAGCGTGTCGAACGTTCGTGAGAATTCGAACCTATCCATCAAACATCCTCATACGGATGTTACCGATGCCAACAGTCTTACACACAACATCATTTTCCATTAGGACATAGCCTCCATGATAAGGTCTATAAGTACTAAACCACTCCCTTTTTGGATACATGTGGTATGTGCACCCTGAGTCAAGTAACCAAGCATCTGAGTATTTATCTTTTCTGACTCAACCATCAAGACTTACATGAATACTCATCTGCTTCTTCGATAACCCCGACTTGATTTGACTTTCCATTAGTACTCGCCCCATCAAAATTTTTGCCACCTTTCCTCTTCAGAATCTCCTTATATTTCATACAATTTTTCTTAATGTGCTCTAGTTTCTTATAAAAGTAATAAGAGAAACTGTCAGAAGCCTCTAAATTTCTTTTGGTTCTCCTACTCTTTGATCTTTCTCTCTGGCCCATGACAAACAATCCTGAGGCCACCTCTGTAGAATCTGTATTCTTCATCAGCTCGTTGTTCTGGAGCATCTGCCTGATATTTTGTAACTCTAAGGTCTCCTTATCATACATGATGGTGGTTGCCAAGTGATCATAACTTGATGAAAAAAAGAGAATAATAGAAGAGTTTTGTCTTCTTCTTCTAACTTAACCTCTAGAGCTAACAAGTCGCTTAATATTCTATTAAAAGCATTAAAATGTTGTAAAATAGACGTACCTTCCTTCGTCCAAAGGTTGTATAACTGCTTCTTCATGAAAAGCTTGTTCGATAAACTCTTCGACATATAAAGGCTTTCCAGCTTACACCAAAGATCAGCAGTTGTCTTTTCATTCATCACGTTATAGAGGACTTCATCTGATAGGCACAGTATGATCGTTGCTTTTGTACGAAAGTCGATGTCGCTTCACTCATCATCCTCCATCTTCGATGGCTTCTTCTCAATACCAAGCAGGGCTTTGTGTGTGCCCTCCTTCACGAGCAACGATGTTACTCCATCTTCCACAACAAGAAATTAGACTTCCCATCGAATTTCTCCACCTTGAACTTGGTTGTCGTAGTCGTCTTACTAGGCATCACTCTTATACCAATTGTTGATGATCTAACACTAATCAAACAATAGAGAAACACCGAGTTGAAGCTCGAAAGCGGAAGCGGAAGTGTAGAAGATCTACCACTAGTAAGCAATTGAAAACTAAATCACAATACGATAAAAAAATCACGAAATTTAACGTGGTTCGACAATGTACCTATGTCCATAAGGAAGAAGGAATAAATCTTTATTAAAAACAGAGAAGAAAATATAAGAGTTAAAAGAAGATCTCTCTCACACAACTCTCAATGGTGGAAAACAGAATTTCTCTTGAATTCTTGATACACCTCCAAAAAGCCACCTCAAGGGATTTATATAATCACCCGGATGATCCTAGTCCAACACGAACTCAAATCTGCACCTCCTCGAAGAAATAGGTAACCGTATCCAAATCAACCAAATCAAAACAGGAGACAGATCCGTATTGAGAAACTGTCAAAACGTGAATTATTCTCCAATGAATATGAAGACAGATCTGTATTAAGAAACTATCAGAACCTGAATTCTCTTCCAATGAATATGAGGCACTCCAAGGACATTATCCCCTTCTTTTTTCCTGAAAATAAAGAGTGTAAGTGTGTGCGCGCCTGCACTTTAAATGTAACATGTTTGTAAAATTATGTATATGTGTATAAATAGTTGTCAGATCAGTTATTGGATTATTTGATTGGGTTCTAACCCAAACAATTATTGGATAATTGTGTTTAAATACAAAAAGTGTATCTGTAAATGTTGCATTCTTATGTCTAAAATGTTCACAATGTCTAAAATACAATCATAATGAGTTTTGTTGAAGACGTTGCAAAAATAACAACAAAAAAAAAATCCTCTATCACAAACATGTATAATAATTTTTCTGAAAACAGTATGTGTATTAAATATTATTACTGTGTGCAAAGGTGTATGAATATCTGTAGGTTATTTACTTATTTATTTTTTGCATGAATCCACTGGGATGTAAAGAATTATTAGAGAACTAGTTATCAGACCAGAATTATCTCCTTTTAAGTATACTGTAAGCTTGTAGGCTCCTGCCTTGTATCTCAGACCCTAACTCTCTTTGGAGATTTCCTTGCACGAGTTGGTTTAAATTCGTTACTTAATCAATGATCATTCTATCTGATCTACTTACCAAAACTACAGCTTTTATGCTATCATCTGTGAGCTTAAACTGAAGCCGTAGCTGTTATGTTGTTGGAGAACAACTTCAGCTTCTCACTGTAGGGGCTGTATACTATGTCGTTACCACCATAAGTCATGATTTTGACACCAACCAAGAGAGGTCTGGTTGCAAAGGTTACATCATGGGTCTTCATGATCTCTTTGGCTGCATCTGAGGAGGCAACCACAGTTGAATCTCTCCGAGCTTCAAGCGCATGAGGGGGGCATAGGTCTTTGATAGTTCTCGAAGGGAGCGGTGGGGAGGCGAGCCAAGCAAGTGGTGGATGCTTCCGATGACAGGAAGCTGCCAAGGTCCTGGGGGCAGTTTACTAGAGTGTGCATATTTGAATAACTTTGGTATAAGAATAATAATGCCTCTCAGCATAAAAGGTAGGAGGAAGGTGAAGCGGAGGCAGCAGAAGAACTTCATAATGTGATGCTCTGGGTATGGAATGTTGAGAAATGTATGTCACACACTTCCAGTTATATACGGAAGATTATGGCAAGACCTGAGATTCGCTGAAGTACACCCTAGTTTTGTTTCTTGTCTTTGAATGAATGTCAGGAGGCAAAAGATTTTTTGAGGCTGGCCTTCTTAAACATATATGTTTGGTTTCTTTAATTCCTTCTTTGCGTTTGTGTCTTAGTAAACAGGATTATTATTAGGGGCCGGTGCTTGTTTTATTTCCTAATATTCCAACTTGCGTAATACATCTATATTGTGGACATTTTTTTGTATGAAGTATATTAGACAAAAAAAAAAAAAATCCTTGGACCTTGGTTTAGCTCTCTGTAAGCAAGAGAAGTTTGGCCTGATATTTGTTGAAACCTTCACTGCCTCTCTCTACATTCTATAGTCATTTTGTATAGTAGAGAGAAATCAATCAAGCGCCAGTTCTCCTTCAATCGGCACTCCTTTTACAGGCATTCTTCTTGCTTGAGTGCACATATTGTTAGGATTTTACTTTGTTTTTCAAGAGGAGATAATGGTTCAAGAAAATCCAATTGAGTTGGAGAAGACGATGAGCAGTTTCTTTTTTAGGAGATTGAGAATTTCCTTTTCAGAAGGAGTATGAATAGGATTCAATTCCTATTCAATGAAGATTTATTTCTAAAAATAAAGGGTCTAAAACCCTTCTAGATCAAGAAGATCAACTCCTAATATGATTGATCAAGATTCTTCATGCATCTAATGGCCAAGATCATCCCATAGTCCAAATAGGAGTTGTATTGTAAAATCCTATAAAGGATTGTAACCTAGGATTTAGATAGAGCAGAGGAGCAAAAACAATAATGTAAGATCCTAAAAAGCCATTAAGGACCTAAAGAGCCAAGAAAGAGAGGAGCAAGGTGAAAGTGCATAGAGAGAAGATATACTCTTGTAATCTTAGTGTAGATTCAAGAGGAAGGCGAATACTCTTGTGTCATTAAGAGGAAGCTTGGAACTCATTGTACCAAGTTTATTAATAAATCTCTCTCATGTTCTCTCCCCGCGGACATAAACCAAGTTTGAACTGAATCACGTTAAATTGTGTACTCTTCTTCTTGTATCTTTTAATATTCATCTTGTGTGCTCGAGATATCGATCTCATGACGTGCTTGAGATCATCAGTGGGGATCTCGTATCTCACAACTATTGATATCATAGTATGTATGGTATTCCGATTTATGCACGCAACAATTAGCATCAGAGCATATCAATTCGGTCATGACAATTAGTATCAGAATTGATGGTATTCGTTCAAGACTCGAGTGCTCTAGATGAAGAAGAAGATGTCAAGTCGATTTGGTTCGGTGGAGGCATCAAGATGAAGAAGACAACAAGAAAGTTCATATTTATTCTAAGGTAAAAATCAATGACTTTTAGAGTATAATGATCAAGGTGGAGTCGTCAAGGCTCAATGATGCTCAAATCTGAACACGGTAGACGTGGAGGCAATGATCGGATCATGGCCAATGGAGGACGGCAAGACGGGTTCAACGAATTCACGGAGGTATCATACAAGGCATCCCATGGAGGCTCGCTGCGGTAGCAAGTCAAAGGAAAAACAGCGAAGGGTGATGAAGACGATCAACGAACGAGATTGATCGAAAGGTAAATCGTGCAATCGTAGTCGGATTCAGACGATCAAGATGTTGAACCTTATGTTTTTCAGCGTTCTGGATGTAATGATAGGTGAAGATCGAGGAGATTCCAATGTCTGATGCAAGTTCTGTACAGATAGGTTAAAGGAATCGACAGAGATCACAAACAAAGTTACGACGAATTAGTCGTGACATGGTTAAATTATTGCAGGTATTGGTGAATCTATCAGGTTTGAAGATCATCAATAGAAAGACAATAGATCTAGCAAACATCAATACAGTGGTGGATGGCGGCCCTTATTGATGGAAGGAAGACCATGATAGTGTGCGGCGGGAAGGCCTGATAAGATCATTATAGTTATGTGAAGACGGTAAGTCTCAAAATTAAAATATTGATGGAAGGTGGACCATCACCAAGTGATCGGTGGAAGACTATGGCACGACAAGTTCTTAACAATGTTGATGTAAAGTTGGTAAGACCACGGCAGAATTAGAGGCGGATTGCCTCAAGACCGGCAGTGCTCCATGGCTGAGAAGGCGTCACAAAACGGAATTTGCTGGCGGCGGCGGTGATGCAATGCAAATTAAGCGTAAGAAACTAGGTTAAGGAGTTTCAATGAAAAGCTTGAAGGGAGCTCACTTCGAGATGGAGCTTCAAGAAAAATTACAACGAGTATATGTGTTACAGGACGAATAAAGAAGGGGTGCATTAGGGTAAGGCCCGAGATTGCCCAAGGCATGGCGATAAATCCGCCAAAGGCCCCAGGGAGAGGGGATAAGGTTAAAGACTTCACGATATGGTTACAACCAAGAAAAGAATTAAGGTAATAATCTAAAATCTCAAGTTGTTTTACTAAAGGCTTGAAAAGCAAGTCAAGTTGGAGATTATTAGGATTTAGTCTTATTTTTCAAGAGGAGATGATGATCCAAAAAAATCCAATTGAGTTGGAGAAGACGATGGCTTGAAGCAGAAAAGTAAATCAAGGTGAAGCAGTTTCTTTTTCAGGCGATTACGAGTTTCCTTTTCAGGAGGAGTATGAATAGGATTCAATTCCTATTCAACGAAAATTTGTTTCTAAAGATTAAAGGGTTTAGAATCCTTCTAGACCAAGGAGATCAACTCCTAATAAGATTGATCAAGATTCTTCAAGCATCCAATGGTCAAGATCATCTCATAGTCTAAATATGAGTTGAATTGTAAAATCCTATAAATAAAGGATTGTAACCTAGGATTTAGGTGGAGCAGAGAAGCAGAAACAGTAATGTAAGGTCCAAAAAAGTCAAGAAGGCCCTAAAAAGTTAAAAAAGAGAGGAGAAAGGTGAAGGTGCATGCGAAGAGGTATACTCTTAGGCATACTCTTATAATTTAGGCGTAAATTCAAGGAAAAGGTGAATATTCTTGTGTCATCAAGATAAAAGTTAGATCTCTTTGCACTAAGTTTATTAGTAAAGCTCTCTCAAGTTCTCTCCCCGTGGACGTAGGTCAAGTTTGGGCCGAGCCACGTTAAATTGTGTGTTCTTCTTTTTGTATCTTTTAATATTCATCTTGTGCGTTCGAGATAATCGATCTCATGGCATGCTTGAGGTCGTTGGTGAGGATTTCGTATCTCCTAACTATTGGTATCATAGTAAGTATGGTATTCCGGATTATGCACGCAACACACCTAAGGTGTTCTCCCAAGTCATCAATGTTATCATCGTTGGCATTCACATCATTGGCCCCAGCTGCAGTCCAATTTCACATAAATTTCTATGCTTGCGCTTCCATCCTTACTACTGCAGTCTTCATTTATTTACAACTAGTGTTCAAGTCTAAAACTTGGAACTACAGTCTAAACTAAAATTAAACTCTCTTTTCTTTTTCTTCTTCAAACTTCCTTTCCTTTCCTTCTTGAATCTCCCCTAATCTGTAAGGGAAAGGAAAGTGAGGGGGGAATGTTAAACAAGAGGCAACCTAGTCATTCTGCAATAGTGGTGAGCACCAATTGAAGCCTTTTACCAATAAATTCAGCCTTTTTGGTAGAAATTGTGTCAGCAAGGACTCACAGGGGCTCTGTCCATCAGCATAGAGTACTAACATTATATGATAAGGATTTTATAGGAACTTCTATTATCAAATGTAAGGCCTGTGATATATAGGTCCAACGTTCCATACAACAATTAACATTTGGCAAACTACTTGATGCATATGCCATCTCTCTGTTGAAGCAGACATGCACAAGCTAAATAAATAACAGCAAGTTGATGCGTGATTATTGCAGGTCCATCTTAGTCTACAGTCCCTGTGCAGCAGCAGCAGGACAAGGAATATAAGGATGGTAATGTAAGCAGAGATTGAAGTTTCTTCTAGCAGACACTCCGAAGGACTCAGTCATGTCAAGATCATGGGGCTCAATTCCATGTGGAAGCTCCCAATTGAAGTAATACAGCAATTGTGCCAGAGCGAGCTCCACGGTTGCCAATCCAAACATCATCCCAGGGCACATTCTTCTGCCTGATCCAAAGGGTAAGAACTCAAAGTTTGCTCCTTTGAACTCGATCTGATTCCCTTCAAACCTGTCCGGATTGAATTTTTCAGCATCTTCCCAGTATTGTGGATCTCTTCCCATCGCCCATACGTTTATGGACACCCTTGCCTTCTTCGGTATCTCATACCCGAGTATCTCGCATGTCTCCTGGCACTCTCTTGGTAGCAGTAATGGACCAGGAGGGTGCAGCCTCAGAGTCTCTTTGATTACGAGGTGCAGGTAGTTCAACTCCTTAATATCTTCCTCGGTCACCTTATTTTTCCCTTGAAGAAGCTCTCTCACCTCTGATTGAGCTCTTTGCATCACTTCAGGATTCTTCATCAACTCAGACATGGCCCATTCTACCACAGTTGATGTAGTGTCAGTTCCAGCCCCTAATATCTCCTGGAGGGCTCACAGAGCAGTAATAAGAGAGGTTAGCGTAGTATAGTACACTTATACAAATTAGTACTGTACTTCATGCCTGGAGTAAAAGAAACACAAGAAGAATGATTTACTTCTCTTGTGGGAATATCTGTTTCAAATCATTTTATGTATTATTACAAGACAATAATAGAAACTTTTAGATGAAATTCTGTTATTAAACAATATCAATGGAAACTTTTAGATGATTTTTTGTTATTAAACAAGATCAATGGCTGCATCAAGAGATGTCCTAGATTTGGTTTTGTTAGAGAGAGAGAGAGAGAGAGACTCCTAGTTCCTTTCAAATGGTAACAATGAGATGGCACATTTCCCCTTTTTTTGGCCCACAAACTATGATAACATAGATTTTATGTTTACAAGACGAAGTGATAATAATAAAGAAGAGATAGACTTGTGTCATTCCGGAAGGATTCAAGGCCGAATCCTTCCCACTCAAATACAACCCTACGATATCCGAATGCAAGATACATTTCAAGTAAGTAAAAATCAAAAATCATGTATTTTTAATATCTTTTGCCCATCCATCAAGTAGGCGCAAAATGGACGGCCACAAAATAGTGTATTGCTTAGATTTATGTTTTTAGACATACAAATTCTCGAAACGATCATTTCATCATGATCTAAATAATTAAAAACCCTCACACACCAATTTTTGTTAGATTTCAAAAATTCTACACCGTTAAACTAACCAACTCACTATTTCGGCCGTCCATTTTGTGCCTACTTGATGGATAAACAAAAAGTATTAAAATTACATGATTTTGATTTTTAGTTATTTAAAATAATGTAGATCAACTTCAAAATAGTGAATCTTGCATTCATTCGGATATGGTAGAGTTGTATTTGACAGGAAAGGACACGGCCTCGAATCCTTTCGGAAGGACACGGCCTCGAATCCCTTCGAAAGGACACAAGTCTATCTCTAATTAAGAAAACATCTTTTGAGATGAATTATATGTTGATCTCTCTCTCATGCAAGATTGAGCTAATCATAAAGCAAGTTTGATGCTAAACATGATTAAGGAGAGAATTAATTCCAAGTTTTCAACTAAGATTGTATTAGTCATGTATAAATGTTCCTACTTGTGCTTATCGTACTGATTTTCCTTACCAGGATTACGCCCTTGATATAATCATTTGTGAGCTCAAACTCAAGGCCACCGTCTTCTTTCAGCCTTAGGAGAACATCAAGTATGTCCTCTTCTGCTTGATGTTGTTGGCCGTTGTAGCTGGAACCTGCAATAGCCTCCTCCTTCTCTGTTACAGCAGTAATCTTCTTGATCTTGTGTTGTTGGACGATGCTATCAAGAATCCGGTCCAGGTTCCGGTGGCACCTCTCCACCTTTCTCTTGAATCCGCTGACAAAGCCCAGCAACCCTGACCACGAGGGGAATATATCGGCTAGATTGAACCCCCACTTATGTCAAATGCTTCATGCACTGCAGCCACAAAGTCTGTCTGATCCTCGCAGCACTTGTTTCCTACGGCCGCCCTGGCCATTATGTTGCTGGCGAGCGTGCTAAGCTCCTTGCTGAGGTTTACAACGGAGAGTTCGTGCTTGCTCGAAGGACTAGAAATGGATTTGATGAGGTTCTGAACTTCTTCCTCCCTCGTTGCACGAAAGGAGCGGATGCGTTTGGGCTGAGCAACTCCAAGATGCAGATCCTCCTCAGCTGCCGATAGTATTCTCCGTAGGGAGTGAAGGACATGGACTGGCCGTTGTAGGTGAAGATCTTGACTGCAGCGAAGAGCGGTCGGGTGGCAAAGGTGACGTCGTGTGTCTTCATGATCTCTCTGGCTGCTTGCGGGGAGGAGGCAACGATGACGGAGACCTGGCCCAGCTTCAGATGCACGAGAGGGCCATAGGTCTGCGAGAGACTGTGGTATAAGCGGTGAGGCAGCTGCAGCTCAGGCGGGGCCCTCAACAGTTGATGGAGGTTTCCGATGATGGGAAGCTGCCGCGGTCCAGGGGGCAGTTTAGGAGCAAGTGCAGGCCGGCGGTGCTTGAACAGGATGAAGATGAACAGAGCCAAGGGGCAGGAATACAACAAGACGGCGACCAGTAATTCCATAATTTGATCAGATCAGAATCATGAAATTGGGATTGATATTCCTTTTCTTCTTCTTCTTCTTCCTCCTCCTCTCCTTTCTCTCATCAATCTGTTATCTGTCTATTATATATTCACGAAGACGACGATGACTCGTTCATCTGTATACATTATATAATACACTGACAGTTACCCTCAACAACAACTAGGGGGAAAAAAAAATAAAGCAAAAACGAAAAGGGAAAAAAAAAAACAATATACAGACACGAGAGATTCCATTGGGCTACCTGCTTCCTCTCTCATATTGTCTCACTTTGTCTTTCTGCGGTTCTGATGAATGCAAGTCTTTTTCAGTTTTTTTTTTTTTTTTTTTTTTTGCTTTTCTTCAGTTCTATTTCATTCCTTCAGAATCTGTATAATTACTGAGATATCTATCAGATACATTGCTTCTCCTTTCATCAGGATACAATGGTTGACTTGACTACTGTATTATTGAGATCTATCTTAATTAGTTTTGCAGGTAAGCATAGGAGTTGACACAGACCTTCCCTTAATTTTGCACCAAAATATAGATATAGATGTCACATTCAATTTCTTATCTTTTTTTTTTTTTTTTTTTGTTAAGACAGGGGTATCCTAGAGAGCTTGCAATCACTCCCGGACTAACTCATGAGATTCAAACCGATAACCATTGGGAAGCAAACCCAACAGGTTACCGATGAGTCACATGAGATTGACAATCAATTTCTTATCTATCTGAAGACATTTTGCAGCAAGAAAAACGCGCATGCGCAATAATTCTAGCAGAATTGACATGTTGATCTTGTGCTTGTATAGATCCTAAAAATAGATCCTACTCTGTGTTAGATGTAGATATGGATTCAAGTAGTCGGAATTTTTTTTTTTTATGGTTTATATGGTTGTGTTTAAGATATGTCAAATATCTAGAAAAATAAAAAAAACCAAAACAACTCATTTGAGGGGGAAAATTTTCCAATTTTTATTTGATTCTCATTGAAAACTATCACTTTGGATTTTAACAATCCAAAACTCGAACCCGAATCCGATGACTTATTGGTGTTTAACCCTTGAGTTAGTGATAAAAATAACACGAATGGTTTCTAATAAGTACACCAAGATTCTAAAAGAATCATTCATAGATCATAAACTACATGTAACAAATTCAGAATTCAGGAATAAGAAACCCTTATGAGAGTTCATCCTTGAATTCATGGATGAAGTCAATTGCTGTCATCTTGTATTTTAATTTGTTTATGTTAGAGTGGTCCATGATATCAACCCACGAAGACTTTTTCTGCGAAAAATCTTCTTAAATTTGAAGAGAAATTATAGAAAATAACAAGAGGTAAAAAGAGTAGAAAGCAAGCGGTTATTTGTGAATGGTTAAAAATGAGTTTGGTATCTCAAAAATGGGTCGGGTTTGGAATGGTTATCGGGCAATCGGGTCCCATTTCAGCCCCAACTCCGGGTAATCCAATACTTCAGTTCAAAGAGAGAGAGAGAATAAAAAAACTGTTGAATGCTTGAGTTGGTGGGTGACTATCATATCTCTCCACTTTTTTTCCTTGTAACCTATGTTGTGAATGCATGAGTTAGTAGGTGACCTCTCCATATTTTTTCTTGTAAATGTATGAGTTTGTGGGTGATTTCTACATCTTCTTCTTTATAACCTATGCTAATATGTGCCAATAAATAGGGGTTACAAAGATGAATAAAAAACACACAAGCTTGAAAAATAATTTCTCTTCTCATTTCTCTAAAAATTTTTTAATTTTATAACACATTATCAGCACAATTCTTTTATTTCCAGTTGAGGTGCTTGCATGGTTACAAGTCTCGATCTAGGTATACTTCATTGACAAGGTTCATCTATTGTTCGTTATTTATTTATTCATATATGTACTTGTTGGTCAATTTTTCTTTTCGGGTTTGAAATTATTTGAATTGCACTGATCAATAAATTGGTTTTTAATTTTGCTATTATCCTTCTTGTTTATTCTTTTTGTTTCTTGTAGTTCTAGAATTTTAATTTTGAAATATTATGGATCTGTACTGGCTTTCGGTATTAATGCATGATACCACTTGTTGGTTTTGAAATTAATTTATACTTGTTAAAGTAATATTTTAACATTGTGGGTCAAATAGATTACCAACTACTGGATTCTATTATTTTAATGCAACAAGGTCTGTGGTACAAAACAAGTTTTTCCCGTTAATCAACTGTTCAAGAATGTTTCGCTTAGAATTGTTAGTGTTGATGTGCCTGCAATATTGCTTTGTTGTTTGTTGAGATTAGTTCTGTTTCATATGCGAAAAATTATTTTTTTTAGAAATCTTATGTGGCTTCATAATAATTATTTTACAAAATGTGAAAGCTCCGCTGCTATGAAAGTCTTTTTTGGATCTTGCTCTTAATATGAACCTCTGGTCTTTGACGTGTTTACTGTTTCTTTGGCTTCTTTCAAGTCATTAATTACATCATTTTTAGTAAAGTCCATATCGTGTTTTCAAATATCATTCGTTCTTGATGTTGTCTGACATTTTGTTTCCATGAATGATTAATTTTTTATTTATTCATATCTGAATCTGAAGTTACAACTTACAAATTTAAACCTAAAATTTTAAATAACTATAGAACCAGAAGTTCTAAATTGATCACATAATTTAGAGTCTGAAGCCCTAAATTAATAGGAGTCAAACCTATAGTTTTAAACATATTATTACACATATATTCGTTTATTTGATTTTTAATTTGATCATCTGAGAACGGATTATAATTCAAAATATTTACTTCTTTCATGCATCCAATATACTTTTACAATAGCAATACCATGAAAGGGGATTTAAGAAATATTCTCAGTTGATTTCATACCTTCTGATTGATGAACAAAACAATTAGTTTTTGATAAAAAATCATCAATCACATCCAACTAGCTCAAAACCATTCCCTGAAGTGAATGTGAGTGCATTATTCCTTGAAGCGAATTCAAGCAATTTTGGAAATAGTCGTGATCATTGTCGATTTAACTCTAGAAAACCAACATGGTCATAATCATGGTTCAAACAAGAGAGCCACACCCTACCATCAGAAGTGGAACAATAATGGAGGAAATCAAGAAAAAAAAGGAAAAGAAACAAACTTCACTGATTTTAATGATATTTTTAGTGATGAACAAAATTAGTTTTAATGGATATCATCCATTTAGATATCTCAGATTTCTTTGTTGGACCAAATAAGACTACTGACAATTTGATTTATGATGGGAATGCTAAAGTTGGTGATGAATAGATTAATGGTGGTGATGAGGATGTAAATGAAGGATACTTCAATATGAAATAATTTTACTTAGTTCTCTATGTTGCTTTATTTTCAATTGCGCTTTGTTTTTCAATTTCTACCTTTCCATTACACTACTTTTATTTCAATAAACGATGTTTGATCAAATAATTCATGATTCTTTATAATTTTTATTAAACTTATATATGTATTTTCTTTTTAAGAAGAAGAATGAAAATTTTCAATGTCTTGAACAATTTCAAGATGTACGATAGAGATATTTACTGGCTGACCGTATTATGACCATACCATTCTTAGAGATAAGAAATATTTTTCAAACCTAAAATTAGCTAAAGTAAATGTCGATATAATTTCATATAGTGTAAATTTAATTGAAGTTTATGGAAGAACAAATATAATATTACCTGGAGGAACAAATATTTATGTTAAAAATGTACTGTATTCTAACAAATTCAGAAGAAATCTACTCAGTTTAAAGAATATACGGCTTAATGGGTTTCATATTGAAACATGAATGAGGAGGAGATAGAATATATTTGTATTACCTCTATAGCCTCATGCCAGAAGGAAGCGTGTAGTAAAAAAACTCCCGGCTTTCTCATCTGGACTTGATGGTGCGAAACGGGCCAGGTCACCAACCCACACGGACTCGGCCCAGCCTGGGTAACTCGAGCCTAGACCTGGCCCAGGCCTGCCCCTATCTACGGGGCGTGCCTTGATAGGGCAAATTGCGGCCAACGGCGCGGGCCGTGTCATGTCGCGCCCAGGCCATACCGACCCACCCTAACGGCAATTTTATTAAACGTTAGGGGTCTGGGGGTATTTTACATTTTTTTTGCAAAAAATCCCGAACGACCCGGCTCGCTTTTTCTGAAGTATAAATTTATGCCTTTTTTTGGAGTTCAAACCTAAGACCCCAGCAACCGATTTCAATGACCAAACCATAATGTCACGCTAGGGTGCTGAAAAAAGAGGAGAATCAAATAAATTTGTTCTTGTTTTTTATTTTTTTAATTATTCGGGTCGGGCATGACCGGCTCGTGTTCGACCCGAGCCATCTCGGGCGGGTCAGCGGGTCGGGCCCGAGTCCCCAAAGGGGAACAGGCCTGGGCTGGGCCAGGCTGCCCGTTAATTGGGGACGGGTACGGGCTTTGGCCCGGCGGGTTCAGGACCGGGACAAGCCAAACCCGACCTGTTCGGACCCCTATTTGGACTATACTTTACAATAATACGGGCAATATAATCATATATTTTGAAGAACCAGAAGTTCGATGATCCAAAGTTTTTTACTTTGGCATGACTGACTTGCTCACTCGGGGTCAATAATGATACTTCAAATAATTAAAAATTCACACGGACATTCATTGAAGAATCAGAAGATTCTTTTATCTACTGTATAGCTTATCACAAGGAAATTTAATTGTTAAGCCATCTCCACTAAAAGTTGTTGGTGAATCCCATCATTTTTACAACGAATTCAATGGGATATATGTGGACCATTCATCAACCATGTGGGCCATTTCATTATTTTATGATTTTAATTAATGTATCATCAAAATGGTCTCATGTTTGCCTACTTTCTACTCGTTCTGCCGCATTTGCAAAACTTCTTGCTCAAATAATAAAATTGAGAGCACAATTTCTGACCATCAAATTAAAATTATTCGTCTCGACAATGCCGGTGAGTTTACATCTCAAGCTTTTGATGACTATTGCATGTCCATTGGTATTGATGTTGAATATCCAGTTGTACACATATACAAATGATTTAGCAGAGTCTTTTATTAAATGCTTTCAAATGATTGCTCGACTTTTATTTTTAATATCACAGTAGCCTACTTCTATTTGGGAGCATGTCATATTACATACTACATCTCTAGTTTACACTAGACCATCTGCATTTCATCAATATTCACCATTGAAATTTGTTTTTGATCAACAATCTAATGTTCTCCATTTAAAGATTTTTGGTTGTGCAGATTATGTTCCCATTTCTCCACCACAATGAACAAAGTTAGGCCCCCAATGTCATCTTGAAATTTATATTAGATTTGATTCTCTATCAATAATTATATTTCTTGATCCCCTGATGGGTGATATTTTTACAACATGATTTGCAGATTGCATTTTGATGAGACAATTTTTCTGCCGTTAGGGAGAGAAAAAGTGTCACTTCCTGAAGAACGGTGTGAAATTAAATGAAATGCATCATCATTGTCTCATTTTGACCCATGTATAAATTATAGTGAACTCGAAGTTCAAAGAATTATCTATTTGCAAAGAATTATAAATCAGTTACCCGATGCATTTACTAATACAAAGAAAATACAAAATCTCATATATCGACAGAAAATACTCCAGCTTGGATTGATACCCCTAAAAGACAATCAGATAATACTTCAAAAGCATGCATGAACCGTGATCGTTCTGTTGGTTCAAAAGATAAAAATTCCCTAAAGAAAAAGAACACCAACAATACATACTCTCGAAGAAGATAAATTTTCAAAATGTACTATTGAAGAGAAAATACTGATCACTTTACAATTAATGAAGAATCCGAAGAAACGCATACATCTGAAGAGATCTCTTTGAATTATATAAGTACAAGAGAAAACTGAGATAGAAAAAAAATTATTGTTAATAATACCTTTGCATATGCGGTCACCTTAGATATTATAATAGATAATGAGGACCTTAAACCAAAAAGTGTAGAAGAATATCGACATAGAGATGATTGGCCAAAGTGTAAAGAAGCTCCAAACAAAATTAAATTTTCTGAAAAATCGCAAAGTTTTTAGACCAGTAGTCCGAACACTTGAAGGTGTAAAACTCGTTGGATATAAATAGGTGTTTGTACGGAAATATAATGAGAAAAAAAATAAAATTGTGAGGTACAAAGCACGACTAGTAGTACAAGGTTTCTCACAGAGACTTGGAATAATTTATGAAGAGACATATTCTCTGGTGATGGATGCAATCACATTATGTTTCTTAATTAGTTTGGCAATCACAGAAAAATTTGATATGTGACTTGTGAACATAGTTACAGCATATCTATATGTGTCACTTGATAGTGATGTTTACATGAGAATTCTTGAAGAATTTAAAATGCCTGAAGCAAATTACCCAAAATCTCGTGGGCATATATTCATCCAGTTACAAGAATTCTTATATGAATCAAAATAATATGAAAGAATGTGGTATAACCATCTTAGTAAATATCTCTTACGAGAATGATATATTAATAAACCAATTTGTTCATGCATTTTTATTAAAAAGCTTAGAAATGGGGTTTGCTATTGTTGCAGTATTTGTTGATGATCTAAATCTTGTTGGAACTCTTGAAGAGTCAACAAAAACTGTTGCTTATTTAATGATAAAAACTCTTAAGAAGACAAAATTTTGTCTAAGATTGTAGATTGAACATTTACTAAATGGAATACTTATTCATCAATCAACATATATGGAAAAAGTTTTGAAATATTTTTATTAGGAATAAAGTCCATCTGTTAAGTAGCCATATGGTTGTTCGATCACTTGATGTGAAGAAAAATCATTTTTTTCCTCAAGAAGACAATAAAGTGTTGCGAAATTGATATGCTCTGATACCAATTGTTGTGACTTCTAGGATCGACGTTCGCGAAACTTGAGAATATGAACAGTACTTACAAAAGGAAAGCTTGATGTAAAGTAAACTAGCAATACCTAGACAAAAGAGTAATAAAGAAAAAATACAAGTATTTAACGTGGTTCGGCCCAAACTTAGCCTACGTCCACGGGGAGAGAACTTGAGAGAGCTTTATTAATAGACCTGGTACAAAGAGATCTAACCTTTCTCTTGATGCAAAAAGAATATTCACCTTTACTTGAATCTAGCCCTAGATTACAAGAGTATTACCTTCTCTCTATGCACCTTCAACTTGCTCCTCTCTTTCTTGGCTTCCTCTGCTCTCCTTTACTTGAGATTCTCTGTTGTAGAAACTCCTTGAGACTTGTTTGGTTGAGACAATTACAATGCTTGGTTACAACCTTTATTTATAGGATTTTACAATACGAACTCCTATTTGGACTATGAGATGATCTTGGCCTTTGGATGGTTGAAGAATCTTGATCAATCTTTTTAGGAATTGATCTCTTTAATCTATAAGGATTCTAGGCCTTTTTAATCTTTAGAAACAAAGCTTCATTAAATAGGAATTAAATCTTATTCATACTCCTACTGAAAAGAAAACTCACAATCGCCAGAAAAGAAAACTGCTTCATCTTATTTTGCTTCTTCTGCTTCAAGCCATCGTCTTCTCTAACTCAATATTTTCTTGGACCATCATCTCTTCTTAAAAAATAAGACAAAATCCTAATAATCTCCACCTTGACTTGTTTTTCAAGCCTTTAGCAAAACAACTTGAGATTTCGGATTAATACCTTAATTTTTTCCTTGGTTGTAACCGTATCGTGAAGTCTTTAACTCTTACTCCCTCTCCCTGGGGCCTTTGACTGATTTACCATCATGGCTTGGGCCATCTCAGGTCTTGCCCGAGTGCACCCTTTTTCTTTCTCATAACACTTTAACCCAGTTCATGTCCCATTACAGTCTTCCTTGAAGCTCCACCTCGTAATGAACTCCCTTTCAAGTTTATCCTTGAAACTTCACGTCAAACTGAGTATCCTTCCTTCATCTTGTATAACCCTCCACACTTCTCTCCTTTTAAAATTACCCTGTCTCCTTGGCTAACTGTGATGATGCCTTATTGCACTTGGATCCGGCATCCTTCTTCATCGAGTATCTTTATGGATATTTGTAGCACACCTCCGGGACATACCAGACCGCCTCTAGAGCATGCACTTTCTCATCTCTTTCTGTAACCTTGACCATCTCAGTGTCAATGACCTCGCAAGCTGAGTCATCCACCATCTTAACAATCCCTTTCTTCTTTGCAACTAAGGAGTTATTGAACAACTCTTTCTGGGAACATACATGAACCGTACTATCTGAATCAAATATACAGCCTTTACCTTTAGAAGTTTTGTTTTCATAAGAAGTCATTAATACTTCAGTGTCCTCTACACCGTTTGCTACGTCTGTCTCCGCAGCTTGCCCTTCTTCTTCAGTCACTCTTATCGATGCTTGCAGTCATTCTTCCAATAACCTTCCCTGTGACAAAAGTGACACGTCTTTGATGAGCTTAGACCTTTTCTTTCTTCTCCTCTTTCTTTCCTTCTCATGACCACCAAACCCAATCCTATCTACTTCTCTTGATTTGGTTTTTTTTCTAATCTCATTAGATAGGAGAGTTGATGTGACCTCCTCCAAGATGAGAGTTTCCTTACCGTAGAGCATGATGGTGACGATATGATCATATGACTCTAAAGAGAACTGAGAAGTATCAACGCCTTGTTCTCCTCGTCGATCTTGATATCAACAGTTAGAAGCTCGCTAATGACCTTGTTGAAGAAGTTTAGATACTTTAACACTGCTGTTCCTTCCTTCATGCGTAGCCCATATAGCTATTTCTTGATATACAGCTTGTTGGAGAGGCTTTTCGTCATATACAATGTTTATAACCTTGACCACTATCCCATATTCGTTTCTTCATCCATCACGTTGTACATAACCTCATCTGCGAGACATAGTTAGTCGTGCTTGCCGCCTTTAAATCCATCTTCTCATAATCCTCATTTGACGTACCTATAGGTTTTGCTGACTTACCCTGCAAGGTCTTGTGAAGACCTTGTTGCACCAGTAATGCCTTCACCCTCTTTTGCCTTAAGCTGAAGTTTCCTTAGCCATTGACTTCTTGACCTCAAACTTTGTCGTAAAACTTCCTATCTTTTACATATTGCCCTTTGTCAACTTTTAGCTCTGATACCAATTTGTTGTGAAATTGATATGCTCTGATACAAATTGTTGTGACTCTCAGGATCGACGTTAGTGGAACTTGACAATATGAACAGTACTTGCAAAAGGAAAACTTGATGAAAAGCAAATTAGCAATACCTAGACAAAAGAGTAATAAAAAAACACAATGATTTAACGTGGTTCGGCCCAGACTTGGCCTACGTCCAGGGAGAGAGAACTTGAGAGAGCTTTATTAATAGACTTGGTACAAATAAAAGAGCAGGAATACTGATAATCAAGAAGAGAGACTTCAGCTCCTCAAGATGCATGTGATCTTCGCCAAGTACCTGATCAACAATAAATAGTCACAGATATGGATATGCAAATTTAGGGAGTCAGAACTCCTAGTGAATGAGAAAAGTGCAGGAGCATATAACATGTGTACAGATAATGAAAATATATACTTGAATGAGACTGAAATAACAAGCATAACATAAATAGACAATAAATAAGGCAATCAGTGCTATAGTCAGGTGTACATCAGGTCATGAGTATAATCAAAATGTCTATAGTATCATGCATGCATCAGGTATCTATAATCAGTCACAGTATATTATGAACAGTTTATTATTATTATGTCAGCGAACACCAATTGCCACCTGTAATAGACGAATCCCATACTACGCCTATTACACATGTCAATCAGGGTCCTATGTTATTGAAACTGATTGGTTGAACACATAGTTCGTGCTTTAGGTGGGTCCCGTGCATACTCGGGACCACGGCCCAGACTCCTGACGCTGAACCAGGCCCTACCGCAAGGTAGTCAGGTAACATGTATAACTTGAATAAGAACAATGTCACGCCCCGCTTCCAAAAATACGTGGAAACAGAGTCGCGACGAGAATCGGCGATGTATATACGTGTGGAAAATACCCCAAGCATGCATGCTAAGCCTAAAATAACCTGAACAAGCTATAAAATCTACTACGATAAATCAATATATCACTGCAATATGACATATAAATATCTAACACAATGATAGCAGATGAATATAAGAAAAAATGGAACTGAATTCGATATAGATAGAATCAGGAAATAATATGAACAAAAGAGTAGGAATACCGATAATCAAGATGAGAGGGACTCCAGCTTCTCAAGATGTATGTGATCCTCTTCATATTTCTGATCAGCAATAAGTAGTCACGGATCTAGATATGCAAATTCAGAGAGTCATAACTCCTAGTGAACGTGTAAGAATAAACTGAAAAGTGCATGTGCATATAACATGTGAGCAGATAGAAATATATATATACTAGAATAAGAAATGGCATGAATAAAGTAAATAAACAGTAATGTGGATAGCACACAGTAGAGTATGTGTCCAGTTAGGTATTCAATCAGGTGTCTATCACAATCATATATCAAGCGGTTAGAGTCAGTCAGTACTAGAGTCAGATGTACATTAAGTCATGAGTATAATCAGATGTTTATAATATCATGCATGTATCAGATGTCTACAATTAATTACAGTACATTATGAACAGTTTATTATTATTATATCAGCGAACACTAATTGCTCCATGTAATAGACGCATCCCATACTACGCCTATCATACGTGTCAATCGAGATCCTAAGTTATTGAAACTGATCGGTTGGAGATATTATCCATGCTTTAAGTGGGTCCCTTACATACCCGAGACCACAACCCAGACTCCTGGCGCTGAATCAGTCGCAAGGTAGTTAGGAACATGTATAACATGTATAACAGGGATAAGAACAGGACGGGTGTCAGTCACCCCCAGGAGCCCTGCAGTGGAACCCTCTTTCGGCTGCGTAACCTATATCCTAGGTCCACCAAAAATACAAACGTTGTCTCCTCCATCAATTTCTCCAATCCCAATGTAAGTTTTTTAATGTCATGTCATTAGTTTATCAAGATTATTTAATGTGTATGTTATTTAGATCACTGGGATAACTCGGTGATAGTCACAATAACCGCACCAATATGTGTAATCAGGATACCGGTATAATAGGACATATAATGTCAGTGAACAAGATACTGGTTTAACAGGACATGTAACAAGTACAACATGAGATTGTTGTTACCGTGTAACAATATTTTCCCAGCAACTATGGTAACATGGACATTATAGTTATCAGGTAGATACCAAGTATAATTAGAAAATTTTTTTAGGTAAATCATTATATTCAGTATGAGTAACGACCTGCTGACATGAGTAGAATAATCCAAACAAAGTATACAATGAACTCAGATTCTCAAAGTCATCCATATATCTACCGTGTAAGTCACCAATGAGCAAAGTCAATCAAAAGCTGCCATAAAACTCTGAACATGTAATATAGTCACCGGTATAAATGAAATCACTCTCATAATAACTCTATCTCTAATAACTAAAGTAGTCAGACCAAATCATGAATATCTAACTAAACTCTCACTTGTTTTACCATCAATAAGAATAATCAAATCTACTGATAATGCCACTCAGATATCACTCATATAACTGCCATCATGAACCAGTCCAATCTAAGATCTAAATCTGATTATAGTCTAAATTTCATTACTAATAGTTCCAATCCCAATCAAGATCATAACTAAGGAGTGGGACATCCTCAAGGTACTTGAAATCTTGAAAGTCTCAGTATTCAAACCTCAATATCAATAAACATTATTACTCAGATAACTTATCAGTGAATATATATTCAAATAAAATACTTGCAGCTAATAATCTAAAATCAGTATTATGTGATAGCTCAAATCAAGGTAAGGTATTCTCCCATATAATCAGAACCCAGCTATTATTGATCTCATCTGAATACGAATCAAGGTCTCATGTAAATCTCAAGTTTAAATTCAAACATCAAGAGAATACAATCTCCTAAATAAAGTACATCTTATTTAATCCATCTTTATTGTCCAAATGAATTATCGTCTGAATCAACATTAAATAAACGTCCGATAAATACCTCAAATAAGCCTGCAAATATGAATCAGGTCAATCTCAAGATCAATCCAAGTCACAGTCTAAGGTGTACGACAACTAGCCTAGAATCAAAAATAATAATCCTCCACACATGCAATGATGCTAATAAAAACTCATTTGAACTAGCTAAATAGGATGAGGACTCACCATATCTCATGAAAGAATATAGATAATCACACTAGTAAAATAAGTTAGATGATCACATAAAATGATACAGGTAACTGACATCAACAAATAAGGAAATGATGTAAGAGCAAAAGACTCCAAATATCATCTCAGTAAATTTTAGCAGTATAATTACATAATTAAATAAAATTATTTATCACAAAATTCTTGTTTAATTGAAGAAGAAAAAAGAACACTCACCTGAATTCGATTCTAAGGCCAAAGCGCTGAAATCATAAGAGCCCGATAAATCTACATAGTTCATTCCAATAGAAATTGTTAAAATTGTTAAAAATTGTTCTACTTGGGAGTCACAAGGGTTTTAATCTTGATTAATTGGTTTGAGGGTTGAAAATATGGTCCTCTGGGTCTAATGAATTTAATAGATTTAATTTAAACCAATTTCTATTTTTTGCTAAATTTCTAATAGGCTTTAAACCATTAAAATGCTTAACTGGTCTGAATTTATCATTAAGGATAATGGCTTTAAAGTGGGCGGTTTGAGTTAACATATGTTGCTATTTATCTCAAATTTTTATTTTAAATTGTAGAAGTGTTGAAGACTATTATTTTTATTTTTTCTATTTTTTTTGATATTTTAACTAATTATTTTAATTGTTTTCTTACAGGTTAACGGGTCTAAATTTTGGGTTCTGCCATATGGGTCTGGGTTCAGGAGATGTAGGCCCCTACAAAGCTGGGTTGGAAGCAGGCCAGTGGGCCTTTATAGCAAAAAAAGAATTTTTTTTGAAAACTGTGGCTGCACAACGGGCTGTCCCCTGTGCAGCCCAGCTCCAAGTTAGGCCCGGGGTCAGCTCAGGCCGGACCAGGCCAGCCCAGGCCTGGTCCAAGTACTTAAAAAAAATTTTTTTGATAGCACAGGCCTGTTGCCCTGTGCTGCCAGCCCAAGCAGGCCTGGCCCAGCCTGGGCCCAGCCAGGCCTTGTCGGTCTGTCCTGGGATTACCAGCGATAAATTTTTTTTTTGGTCAGAAAAATATGTAAATTAAGATGTGGTTTGGTACATTCTCATGTATATTTTAGTTGGATTTTTGATTGAGTTTTGTAGTATAAAATTATTCATGGAAATCATGGTATAGACACGATTTTTAATAAACTATTTATGTCAAACAAATTTTGAGAAAATAGATTACGTACTTGGATTTCTAGCATGTTCCTCGATGTCTGCACATCAAGATCCTTTTTTGTTCATGCTCCGCTTGAGGAGAAAAGAAAGAAGGAGGTGGGGAGAGTTGGGTCATGTTTTTTTTTGAGGTAGAAAAGAAGTAGTTTAAACTTTTTATAGATTATTAGGGACTTTAAAAAATCAGAATTTCAGTTAGAATCAAACTGCTTGACTTAGTAGTTAAGATAGAATTAACTGAGATATTGATTTTGAAAATAGGATTTGGATTTGGATAAGTTAGGATAGATATGATTATTGTTAGGGTTTAGATTAGGATTAGTTAAGATTTATGAAAAGATTTGATTAGATAGGATTTAGATTAGGTAGTTAAGATCTAGGATTTGAATTTGAATTAAGATAGGATTATGGGGATTAGGTTTTGGGTTATAGATTATTGAGTTAATGGGTTTTGGGTTTAGATAAATACGTATGGGAAAAAGAATCAAGGAGGGAAAATAATAATTCAGGCAATAATATTAATAATAACAATGATGATAAATAATAATAATAATTAACCAAGTAATAATAGAAATAAATAATAATAATTAAAATACTAATAATTATACTCTAGTAATAATAATCTACAATAATAATACCAATATATAATAATAATATTAATAACAATAATAGTTAATAATAATTAAAATAACCATAAAAATAGTAATAATAATTATAATCATAATGAAACACTCAATACTAAGAATAACAAATAATAATAAAATAACCAGTAAAATAAAATAAATACTTTAGAAAAATAAATAATATAGTATTTTAGACCAGAGATATTACAAATAAGAACAGGACTAGGGTGCCAGTCACCCATAGGAACCCTGCAGTGGAACCCTCTTCGGCTGCACAATCTATATCCTAGGTCCACCCAAAATACAGACGTTGTCTCCTCCATCAATTTTCTCAATCCCGGTGTAAGCTGTTTAATATCATGTTATTAATGCATCAAGATTATTTAATGTATCAATTACCTAGATCACTGGGTTAACTCGATGAGAGCAACGATAACAACATCAACATGTGTACTCAGGATACCAATATAATAGGATATATAATGTCAGTGAATAGAAAATCAGTATAACAGGACATGTAACAAATACAACATGAGAATGCTGTTACCATATAATAATATTTTCCCAGCAACTATGGTAACATGAATATTATATTTATCAAGTAGATATCATGTATAATAAGTCAAGCTTTCCAGATAAATCATGATATTCAAGATGAGTAATAACATGCTAGCATGAATAGAATAATGCAAGCATTAATAGACAATCAGCTCAGATCCTCAAAGTCATAAACAATCCACCTTCTAAGTCACCAATAAGTAAAGTTAATCAATAGCTGCCATAAAACTCCAAACATATAATATGGTCACCTTATCAATGAGATCACTCTTATTTTATCTCTAATAGATGCATAACTAAAGTAGTCAAGAACCAATCATGAAATACTGAATATATATTCTCGAGGTTAACTAGGTCAACGAATACTGAAATGAATAAAGAGTAGGACATCCTTAAGTAACATGAAATTTAGAATACCTCTACGTCTGATAATCGATTATAAACAAGATCATCAATACTCAAATAATATGATCAGGGGTAAAATGGAAAATACTCACAACTATAAATCCAACTAAATCAATCTCATCAGAACACTGATCAAAATTCAATAAAAGAGTGTAAATCCCAGATCAACTCCAACTCTAAATAAGTCCATGTAAAGATTCATACACCAAGAAAATCAATCTTTTAAATAAAGTAACATCATATACAATACACTCTCAAAATACAAAATGAATCCCCACCTTATTTATCCCAAATACAGGTCTGATAAATAATTCACATAAGATATACACCCTTATCCAAACTACTCATACTCAAGACCAACTGAATGTCATATCAGCATTTATGATGACTGCACATAAAGTAATAGATCCCAAATGTCTCAGTGTCAAAATACGGAGTCTACACACACGTCATGCTTATCTCTAACCAACTATCTGTGATATATCTAAACTCTAATGAGATATAATAATCTATGTTTGATAGTCTACCATAAAAATAGATCAAAATGCTATCTGACTCAAACATGAGCTAGTCTAGTCAATCAATAGATCGAATCGAGTCACGGTCTAATGTATACCACAACTAGTCCTGAATTAGTAGGGTTGACCAACTTCACTTGAAATGTTGCTGATAAACACTTATATCAACTGAACAAATAATGTAGGCACTCACTGATGTCTCATGAAGGAATACAAGTAATCATACGGGTAAAATATATCAGTCGGTTACATGAAAGGATACAAGTAGCATATATATGCCTATTGACAACAGTAAAAAGGAAATGGCACAAGAACAAGCACTCACATAAAATGACGTATTTTGGATCCGAATCGCTATTTGGTCTTTACTGTACGAACCTGTACGAACCTCATCACATGGATCGGTCTTCGAATTGCCAGTTTACCGGGTCCACAACGAACACCAATCTGAATCGGGTCTGGATCTCACCAAACAGGTCCGAAACGCTGCAACACGTAACCCAACCCATGAACTCACGCTAATATACACCCGCACACATACATATATCACATACATACGCGCGCGCACGTGCATACACACACACGTGTGCACCCAAAATACATAATATACACTACATATATATTATAATTACCCAAGCACACATTACATATAATTATACATTCATGTTCACACCCATCCACTACTTCCACACACACCCCCCATGCCCTCAACCACCCACGCACACAACCACAAGCCCACAAACACACAAATAACTCACACTTTCACATTATTACATACTTACCCTTACACATAATACCAAACACATTAATGCACATACATTCACACACACACACACACACACTCACACTCACACACACACATATATTTAAATATTAACATCCATGCATGCAAAATTATAAAGAGAAGGGCAAAACAACTTACGCAGCATGGGGAAGGGCTACGGTATGGCCACAGAGGAGCTCATCGGAGGCCATGGCGGATCTCGCTGACAACGCTGGAGAGGAGGGGGATGAGTTCGGGCTGCCGGAGGCCTCGACGGCTCGTCGGAGCTCTCTGTCGGAGGGTGATCTCGGCTAAGAACATGGTTGCTGAGGGTGAAGGTGTTGGTTCAGGGGCTTGCGCAAGGGTGGGAGAGGAGGAGAAGCTCTCGTCCAGCAGAGGGTGTTGGCGGGCCAGTGCACAGCCAAGGACTTGGGGTTGGAGAAGTTCATGGTGATGGTCGAGATGGGGGAGGAAGCCGTGGGCTACGTCGACCTGGTCTGGAGCAAGGAGGGGGTGCTGGGGAGATTGCCAATAGGAAGGGGCATGACAGGCCTGGGAACATTGGGTCACGGCTCTGGCGTGGCCTGGGAAGGGCGAGTGCTCTGTCGTGGCTTAGCAGATAGAGGAGGGGGATGGAGAAGTCGGCTGTGAGGAGAAGATATGGAGATTAGGTTTTTAATCAGGGTTAGGGTAGAATTAGGATTATATATAGGGAGAAAGGGATATCGGGTTATTGGGTTGGTGGGTTTTGGGTATTGGGTTCATGGGTATAGAGTCATGGGTTAATGGGTTGGGTTTGGAGGATTTACACATACAATAGGTTGGGTTGGGCCTACTGGGTTGGATTTGAACATGGGCTTGAAAACCAACAAGAAATGAGAGGGAAAAAGAGAAATTATGAAGAGGAAAGTGGGCTCATCTTAAACACATGCAAAAATATAGTTATTAAAAAAAATATTAATAACAATAATAACAACAATATTAGTGATAACAACAATAATAATGAATAATAATAATCATAACATAACAATAATAATAACAATATCAACTAATAATAATAATATGTAATAACTATATTAAAAATTTAACAATACCGATAATAATAATAAAATAATAAGTAAAATCAAAAAATTATTTTAAAAGAGATACAAATATGTATTATCAACTAAGGGTATTACAGCTTTTTCTGTTAACCTATTAGCAAATTTAGCTCTGCGCCAACTAGAAGACATTGAAATGATGTTAAACATATATTACGTTATCTTCGTGGAACGACTAACACAGGCTTCTTTTATTTCAAGACATCATAGTTAGAAATAGTTGGCTATGCAGATGTTGGTTATCTTTCTGACTCACATAAGGTTAGATCTCTAACATGATATGTATTCACTTGTGGTGGTACAACTAGATCATGAAAATCTACAAAGTAAACATTAGTTACTATTTTTTCAATTAATTCTGAAATATTAGCACTGCACAATGCAGACCATGAATGTATTTGGTTGCGATATATGATACAACATATTCGAGAAGCATGTGAGATGTTTTCAATCAAAGATTTTCCTACATTATTATATGAAGACAATGCAGATAGTATTGCACAAGAGAAAAATGGTTACATTAAATGGGATAGAATCTAATATATTTCATCAAAAAATTTCAGCACACCTGAGCTTCAGAAGGGTGGTGACATAGAAATCCAACAAATTAAGTCCATTAATAATTTTGTAGATTTATCCACTAAAGCACTACCAACTACAACATTCAGATAGATATTCAACAATATCAAAATGTGTCAACTCAAAGATCTTTTGCCGAAAATAGGACGTGTCATTAGTAGGTCTACACACTGTACTCTTTTCTTATATTGTGAATGAATGAGTTAGTGGTTACCTCTTCATCTTCTTCATTTTAAATGCATGAGTTAGTGGGTGACCTTTACATCTTTTTTTTTAATTTATGCTTATGTTTGCCTATAAATAGAGATTACAAAGGTGAATAAAAAACACACAAGTTTGAGAATATTTTCTCTTGGCTTTCTCTTCTTATTTTCCTAAATTTTTCTCAGTTTTATAGGCAATTTTTCAAAAAAAAATACAATTTTGAAAAATAATTCATAAAATCAACCCCCTCCAAAAATATTTCCAAAAACTGACCTCTCAAGTTGGTGCCACATCGGCTACGGGGCGTGTCGCCAGCATGGCAGAAGCGAGGTCGTTTTTCTTCATCCGGGGTTGATAAATGAAGAATTTATTTATTTTTTAACTTTTTTCTTTATGTGCGGTAGCCAACCCCGGACAAAATAATTTTATTTTATTTAGTTTTTTCTTTGTTCGGGGTAGACAACTCCGGACAAAGAGATTAATATTTTTTGAACTATTTTTCTTTGAGATTGTCAACCCCGGATGAAGAAATTTTATTTTTTAAAAGTTATTTTCTTTGTCCAGGGTTGCCTACCGGGGACAAAGAAATTTTTTTCCAAGAAAGGATGCCTCAATTCCAAGAAATTAGACGGGAAAAAAACCTCAAGCAAAGGATGTCGCAAGTCCAAGAAGTCCAAGTCTTCTTCTTCTTCTGCTCCTCCAACTGGAGGCTCGTTTTTCTCTTGCTCATAGTCATCTCATACTACTAATTTGTTGATGTCGATGTCATCTTCGCTAATATGAAATTTTCAAATGGGCATGTTGCCATCTGGGGCGTTCAATGTCAGCAACCAGTCATTGGGTTCAATTACCTGATGAATGCTGTGTCCCTGATCAGTTTGAAGCAGATGGGTTCTAGTACTGCTGATGACCAGATGATGTTTGGGTTTGGTGGTAGTGGTGGTATTTAAATTCTTCAACTCCACTTACACACTTAGGGTTCTAAAATAAAGATTCTTATGCCTTATAAAAAAAGAGAAAAAAAGAAAAAATAATATAAATATATAAAAAAAATCATCATATTAAGCTGGGTATTTGTGCCTAATAAAGCATAAGTATTTATACCTAAAAGTGGTCCACCTTACAAGTAAAATTTTAATGTCATTGTTTGCTCGAGTCCTTAAGTCCGAGGGTGTTTTTCTTACCGGGTGTCCTAAGACCATCCAGTTTGAGTCACTGACCTTAGGCTCATTACATTGGCAAATTAGAAAGCCTAATGAACTAAGAAATAACCATCAAAAAATACATAAATAAGGCATAAGAGTTAGAGTTGAAAAATTCTGAGAAAAAATTTCACGATCACAAGGTACAGAGACTTAGGGTGAAATAATAGACTAGATGAGAAACACAGTTTTAATATTTACCTTTAATGATCACAAGTTTTTGAATAGAGATTAAATTTAGGAATGAACAATTTGGTGAACATATGTCTTATAGATTACTTAAGTTTTTGCAAAAAATTATCAAATATTTCTTCTCTATCTTAAATTTTTTTTCAAAAGTACTAACATTTCTTAAATTCTTTTAATGATTTTGTGAGTGTAATTCACTGAAAATCCTCAAGAGACAAAACTAGTCCTCTAGGGGTAACCTAGATGTTTAATAGCTGGTTGCACATGCTAAGTGCAATCATGATTCCTGCGAAAATGAGTTAGGTTAGAACTAGTTTCGTTTTATTTTTATTTGTTTAACTCGAGGACGAGCAAAAAGATAAGTGTGGGGGTGTAATTACTCATCAAATGTGCATATTATTTGTCATATTCTTACATTTATTTTTTATAAAACATTGTTATTTAATCCTATTTTTGCTTAGTAATGTGCATGCCTCCATAAATAAAAGAAGAGAAGAAAGTAGCCTAATAGATGCCCAAAACCCAAAAACCTAATAAAATTTAGAGATAAAGTCAATCCTAATTAGAGATAAGGAGAAGAATTAAGATAAATTTTAAATTGTTAATTAATTAATCTCCAAGTTAACAACAAACGAATATTCTCAACGTATCTCCAGTTTAAATACAAATTCTGAGGATATTTTTCTTGATGGACTGACGAGAAAAGTTAGAGCCCAAAACGCAACCCTAAACTCCCCAAAATTGTCGCGACCCCTTCTTTATTGCGGTGAAATGCGGCCTAATTTGGGTTGTTGATCCTACATTTTTGTGGAAAGTTGCACGTCATTGGATCACTGTGATTTCTACTATAAGTATAGAGGCAAAGGCAGAGGAAAAATTATCTCTCAGAGATCAAAACTTAAGGTTTTCTTTAGTTTTCTCTCTCTTTTGAATTTGATTTTTATTTTCTAGATTTCTATAAGGAGTGATTTTGTGAGGAAGAAGGAGAGATTGTACTTGAAGCGTGACAATTCAATACAAAGGTTTCATTTTTTTCTTTCATCTCTCTTGTTTTATTTTACTTACTTATTTCTTTATGCACATTTTTATTTTATTTAAATATGCCTAGTTTACTTGCAATCATGAGTAGCTAATTTTTTTTATTGCTTGCTAATCTATCACCACCATTAATATCTAATATTTTAATAGATAAACCCGATTAAATCATATGCATGCCTACCTCAAGCTTTGCGAAAGTGAGTGTTCTTGAAGGCATATGAGGATAGGTAACTTAGGTTAATTATATGCTAGTACTTTTCAATTATTTTTCTTACCCTATGCTTGATTAGAAGTCTTGAAGTTTAATGTTAAACTTTGATTAGTGTTATTTCAAAGAGGATTTTGTTTTCATGTTATATATCTTGCTTAACTCTTGTGGTAGATTATCCTGTTTCGTGTTCAAAGTGAAGAATTTATTTATTAAATATTAACATGTTAGTGGAGGTAGATGATTAGTAAGTGGTGAACTTTTCTCATATCTGAAAAAGAACAAAACAAATCTCTTTTTAATCATCTCTTAAAAACAAAACAAACATCTTTCCTCTCTGTTCCTTTTATTTTGGTTTATCGAACAGAGAAGAATCATACAGAAATGCTTCCATTGCATTCCTCGCTGTGGATTCGACCCATATAACCCGTGCTACTGTGGTTACATTGCGAGAAATCAGATAACACTTTTCTAAACTTTCTCTTGTGTTTTTAATAATCACTGTTATAATTCAAAACAGGCATTTTTGCCTACTGGCGGTCGACTGGGCCGTCGACTAGCTAAGGCAAATATGAATTAGCCGTTATCGTTGATCGACTGGCAGTCAACCGGCCAGAGTAGCACTCTAAGCTCAGAGTTGAGCTCAGTACTGGCGGTCGATCGTGCGGTCAGCTGTCCAGAATGACTTCTGAAGACTCAGTGCTACTGTCGACCGAGCGATCGATTGGGCTCACAGCAAAAAGCAAATGAACAAGTATATGCATGTCTAATCGACTGCTCAGTTGACCGCTAAGCCTTTGCTCTGCCTACGGTCGACCTATAGAAGCCCAAAAATAGTTTTTCGTTTATAATTTTAAAACTCTTTTAAATTCCAAATAAATTTTCATTATAAAATCCTCAAAAGTAAGTTCTTGAAAACACATGTGAACTTCCTTTTGAGGTGATTAAATTCATTTTTGAAATATAAATTATTTATAAAAATTTTCCAAAAATTAAACATTTAAAATTAAACTTTTGCAAACAAGTTTTTCTAAACACAAAAACAAGTTACTAAGACTCCGTTTAAGTTCTAATGTGTATGGAAAACACCAATACACACTCGAAACCTTTTCCTACTATTACTTATAATTATTTCAACATTCAGTGCTTCATTACCTATAGATAGATTTGATGAAACCGATATAACTTGAGTGCTAGTGGAAGAAGCTTTTGCCATGGAGGGGAGAGCCATGATCCTAAGAGTAAAATTGCATAATTAATCAATCATCAAGACATGTAATTAAATTACTAATAGTGCAAATTAGCTCTCTCTTAATTAACAGCTTCCTCCAATGACTTGGATCTTGGCAGAGAATACTAATGCACTGGGTCTAAAGTAACAAAATTTATTTTACTTGCAATTACTCATGAGCACATGTAAATTCATATAAATTATTTTTATTTCTTGGCATAAGAATAGCAATTTGAATGAGTACACTAGCATAGCAAGCTAAACATTAACTTCTTATTATACAATAGCATAACAATGTAGTTAGATAGAAAAAACCTAAAATTTCTTCACAAATTAGTACAATTTTGAAGAATCAACACTTGATTAACAGAGAGAGTGTTGACGTTTAGGGCTGACAAGGGCCTCGAAGTTAACCCTAAAAGAACGAGGGATTCGACAAGGGAGGAGGGTCTTCGGCGAGGGAAGTGAGGACTATAGACACCGGCGAGGATGACAGGGACTATGGAGCTCGACGAGGATGGTGAGGATGATAGAAAGTGGCGAGGACCTCGACGAGGATGGCGAGGGCCTCAGAGAGTCACTACAATTTGGGGATGGATAATGGGCCTTGGCTTTGATGGAGATGGACCTTGATGAATGAAGAGAGGATAGAGAATTGTGATGGAGTTGTTGTTGTCGTTGTCCATTTGGAGAGTGTCGTCGATTTGGGTGAGAGAGTTATTTTGATTTAGAGAAGACGAGAGTGACTAAGCGAGCGAGCGAGAGAATCTCGATTAGGATTTAGCCCTAAATCTATTGAGAGACGGGTTTCGAGTGAAGTGAAAAAATTTTGAGATCACCTTGAGCGGATACTGAACAACAAAAAGTTTATGCACATACAATTATATAGATTTAATGAAACTGAGATCATATCTTCAAGATCTCGTTTGATTGATCTCGTTAATAATTTTTATCTGCAATTTGGGATGCCGACTCGAACACCTCGCTATCCTCTAATGTATTCCTATAGCATCAGATCAGATGGAGGGTGAGCTTCAAATTTTTGATCTCTCTTTCAGCTCTTTTCTGTCGCCTTTTAGAAACTACAGTTTTTCTCTTTTTGTTTCTTCTGTATAATGCATACCGCAACCAAGAGCTAAAGGAGGCTTTATATAGGCTACGATAGGGACTACTAGAAATCAAATAAAGATCAGACTTCTAATGAAATCAGGAAACCCTAATTCAACCTAAATTAGAATCTTTAATTTCATAAATTATAATTCAGTCCACTAAAGAATTATAATTGTACTCCTGTCTTTATCTTAAAATTACTTTCGAGATCCATATTATTATATGCCTAAAATCTCCCAACGTTAAGATTTCTAATGTCCGTCGATTAAATTAAATTATTGATAATTTTATTTAATCGATATCTTATCCTCGATATTACTATTTAACTTATTTGTCATGTCAGATAATTAAATCCACTTGCAGAGTTATAAGCTTCTCAAGAGGACATCATTATTCCCTCATACCAGGATGTGAATTCCGTCAATGAATAAAGTTTATCGTACATATTACATTATCACTTAACTCACTGAAACATTGGCTTATAAAAGAATAACACTTCTTAATGAATCAAAGTAACAAGTATAATATGCACATTTCTATAAATATTTCAAGATTAGGAGTTTAAGTACTCATAATAACCATGAGATGTTAATTTTTTAATAAAGTCAGTAAATAAAAAATTACTCAACTTAGTATTGTCCAATACACATAATGTACTAATACAATTGTCTGAGACATCAAATAGTCTCCTATATTCAAGATAGACTATTCCATAAGATTACATTACAATCCTACCGATGATGTGTCCAACTCCATCTAAGATTGTAGACTTGATATATGTTCTATAGGGATCCGGGATTATTCATCAAATGTGCATATTTTTAGTCATATTTTCACATTTATTTATTATTAAATATTACTATATAATGGTATTTTTTGCTAGTATTATACAGGTCTCCATAATTCAAGGAAGTAAAGAAAAGATGATTAAAGTAGCACAAAAGTTTAAAGAAGCCTAAGAGCCCATCAAGCCTAGGTAATTCTGAGATAATCCTATCCTAATTGGAGATAAAGAAAAAGTTAACTTTAAATAAGGCTACTTAAGCTCCAAGTCAAAGATAAAGGGAGAATTCCAATTCAGACTATACATCTTTTAATGTTTTGATCATAATTTTCTCTACAGAAAATCAAATTCGATGATTCAAGATGGTACATAAAGTAGACTTAAAGGGATACATGTCTTATGTTGATCACTATTTCAAATTCAGTCGTTTGATGAGTTATATTCAGTAATTAACACGCCAACTAGCTGCAGACAAATTTAGAATTGAAATTCTCAATTCTATTTTGGAGATAAAGGATAAAATCAAGTTAAATTCGAAATTTAAATAATACTTGATCCCAAGTCAAGAAGAAAATGATAATTTCAGAATATCCTCAATCTAAATCCAAAGGATAAGGACATAGCCTCCTCTTTTTGGTGTGCAACTTTATCTGAAACTCTCCCTGAGTTCTACCATAAAAACTCATGTAGAGGCGTGAGAAAGATCATCTTAAGAGTATCCAAGAAATCCAGGTTAGGCTTTTCTTTAGTTTCTTTCTTCTCCGAATTTAGTTTGTATTTTCTAAGTTTTAGAAGCAAAAGAAAATTTTGTAAGGAGAAGGAGCTTTTGTAATTGACAGTGACAACATCAAATAAAGGTTCTTTATTCTTCCATCTTTCTGTAGAGCAAGGGTGCTCGAACCTCGAAACATATCATTGTGTTTGCGTTTGATCCACTTGTCTCTAAACTCTCTCTTTTTACATTTGTGCAAAGCATCATTCATCATACATATTACTTACTTGAATTTGTGTTGTGCCTTGCATTTTTCATATTGCTATATTATCTTGTATATGCTTGGTTGCTTGTGTGTGCCTCACTTGTACCTAATCAACAAGAGCTTCACATAGCACCTCAACCCATTCAAGGGGAATCAAGAGGAGTTAGTCCAGAGCCCTTCACGGGGAATTCGGCTACACTTGTTGATTGTACTAAGTGTGTTTGCAAAATTTGCATTAGCTTCCGCATTTAGCGCACTTAGTTTTGCATTTAGTTTTAGATTAGCACAAACACCTATTCACCCCCCCTCTAGGTGTCCCTTTCAATTGGTATCAGAGCTAGTGCTCCTGATACTTAGGCTTAACATCCTAGGAGTGAGATCCATTTGCTTGCTAATCTATTGTTTGCATTTGCTTGTTTTGCACACATATAGTTTATCATGGCTTTCATGACCCCACCTATGTATGACCCTTCCAACATTCATGTTTGGAAGATTAGAATGACTGTTTATTTACAAACCCTAGGTCATAAAGTTTATCTTGCCATTACCAAGGAATCCTTCCTTAGTGATAGCAATCATATAGGGGCCAATGCACAAGCCCTTGAGGCCATTAGAAGCACATTACCTAAAGATTATCTTATCTGTGTTTCTAACTTTAATTCCGCTTTTGTAGTGTGGAACAAATTGACAACCACCACCACCTCCGAGCTTCAAGTACAAATTCAAGAAGAGGAATCTAGTGGAGAATCCGATTCACAATGCTTCATGGTCCAAGGGAATAACTCCCTTGAGGTACATTCGGAACCCCACTTAGATAGTGATGACTGCTCTAGTTCTTCATGTGATAATTATGATGCCCATGCTTTGAATGAAGAACTATCTATTGTTTGTGAAAAGTTAATAGAAAAATATAAGATTTTGA
The DNA here is from genome assembly GCA_038442645.1 of Agave tequilana. Classification (NCBI taxonomy): domain Eukaryota; kingdom Viridiplantae; phylum Streptophyta; class Magnoliopsida; order Asparagales; family Asparagaceae; genus Agave; species Agave tequilana. The sequence continues at coordinate 19,412 of JAVJIF010019879.1, read as the reverse complement.
AAAAGAAAAGTCTAGAAATTGAAAAAGAAAATAAATATTTGCATTCTAGACTTGACAATGTTTTGCAAGAAAAGATTGAGGTCTCTAATGAAAGGGATGCATTGAGATCTCAATTAGAACTTGCATTAAAAGAAAATAAAATTTTAAAATCTAAAAATGATTGTGAAATACTTTTGAAGAAAAATGAGAACTTGTCTTCGAAAGTTGATTTTGTTTTAAAAGAAAATGTTGCTTTGAAAAATAAGATTGATGCACATGTTTGCCATGCTAGTGTAGCTTCTTCATCTAGTCTACCTAATGCATGTACCTCTTCTTCTAGGATCAATGATGATATTTGTATGTTAAAGAAGAGAGTAAATTGTTTGGGCTCCACTATGAGCCAATGTGCCATGAACCATACACGGTTGGAAACCTTGGTTCGAAAGAAACAAGTTCCATCATTTATGCATGCACACCCATCACGGCATACACATGCTCCACACGGACACACCCATCACAAGTATGCTCATGTGTACACTTGTACACATTGTGGACGTAAGGGCCACCTTACTAAATTTTGTTATGATAGATTACATACTCCTAATTTAGCAAAGAATTTTGTTTGGGTTAGAGAAGGGATTAACTCCCATGGACCCAAGAAGATATGGGTACCAAAGACCACCCCTCCTATTATTTTTGATGTAGGTGTGGGCTCTCACATGACGTGAGAGTGATGACACCTTGGAGTGGATGCGTTCCGGACTTAAAGGAAATCAATTGGATGCATCACTTTCAAGGGAAGATTTGGTGGAGATGACCACCATGTTTTGGAGACAAGGAGAGTTGCCTTCTAGGTTTTGGTAACAATTCTTAACTCCTTATTATTATTTACATGCTTTCATATTGATGTTTTGTACCATGTTTTCATTGTCTATGGATTAGTGTGTAAATATCATATTTATTAGATCCTTGACATACATGTATAGTATTTGAGACACACATACTTGCATGAACCTATTCTTAGTGTTCTCACTTTTGTTTAAGCTATAATGTACATCATGAATCTAATACATGTGAATTTTCATAGTAATCATGTTTTAGTTTTATCATGATGACTTTTATATTGTGTTTTGATGCTTCATATTAAGATTACTTGTTTAGATGTTAGTTTTCATTAAGACTAGGAATTATACTTGTGCATATAGTGGGCCACAAATAAATTTATATATAGTTGGGCTTGATTGCTTATTTGAACCCATTAGATGTGCTAGTATAGTCTAGTTTTGATGATTCATGCATTTTAAACTTGTATTCCTATTTTTGAATTTGTTTTATGAGTTTTCACTTCATGTATATGTTTGTATTGCCAAACTTTAAGATATACATGTTTACCCCTTGAGTCATTTGCCTTTCATGCAAATCTATATATGGACTCAATTGTGTTTAGGGATATGTATGTATACTTGTTGTGTTGACAATTCATACGTATACCTTGAAATGAAATGTGTTTTGGTGAAGATTTAGATTTTCTTGATTTTGTGTTTAATTGTTTAACTTCATGTATATGTCTATCTTGTCCAAACTATTAGATATACATCTTTATCCTTTTTGAGCCACGTGCCTTAATGCATATATTTTGTGGACTCGTTGTGTTTTGGATATGTATGTATACTTTAGTTTGTATTAGACATACATATGCCATAAAGGTTAAATAAGTTTTGATGATTTTCGTGTTTTCTTGTTTAAAGGAATATTGAGCTAAATTGTATATTTTCATGATCATGTTCTTCACATTATATTTGTACACTCACATTTCTTATTTACTCATGTGTTTTGTTTTCATGAGTCATATTTATGCCTAATTGAATTAGAGTGTTGATTATCATGTGAATTTCATGTTTTATAAAAATTATTTTTAGTTTATTCCTTACTTGAAGGATTTCGCACTAGTTAACAAGTTTTTTTTTCATTTTGACTAGTTCGTATTCTTCAATTTGGTAGTGATTTTCAAACAAAACTACATTTTCAAATCTATTTTTGAAAACCCCTACCTTCCACGGGAGGTTGGATGGGAGTCCATGCCTTGTACGTTATAATAAAAAAAATTTTTAAAACTTGTGCATGAGATGGGTGGATTAAATTATATGAGTTATACCATGCTTTTATTGTTATGTCAATTGGTATCATTGAACTCTTTCAATTGGTATCATTTTGATCTTTGTGTATACTCATATGTTTATTGTGTATGTATATTTCAATTGGTATCATCTATTGGTGATTGGTACTCATTCTATTTCATACACATATACTTGTTTTATTTGTGCTTAAGATATAAATTTTTCACAAAATCTTGTTTATGCTAGTGCTTGAGTTTTAATTTTGTTTCAATTGATTACTTTTAAATTGGTATCAAGCCCATGCATCTTTTTAGTTGGTATTTCATAAAGGGGGAGAAAGTTTAATTTTGTCTTTCATTAGTGATTCTTCAATTGGTATTTGTTTCCCACTCTCTTACTTTATGATTGAAAATTTTATATTGGTATCATATGTTTAATATGAAAATTATTTACAATTGGTATCAAAATTTTGTTCAGACATTCAAAATTTATTATATTTAATCAAGATACTTCATGTGTTTTTGCTTAAAATTGGTATCTAAAAATTCTGTTTTTTAAGAAAAATACAAAAGTTTTGATTTGTATTGACTATATGCATATAGATTCATGATGAGTGTAACTTGTATTGAAAAGCTTAACATCTCTTCGTTATGTGGTACACGTGTGTAGGGGGAGCTTCACATCTCCTCTTATGCATTACATAGTGTGTGTTATGTGAATTGGGCTTAACATCCCTCTTTCATGTAATGCATATGTGTAGGGAAGCTAACTTAGCGTCTTCCTCTTCATGAATGTATATAGCATATAACATCTATTGATCTTTATTTATTTTCAATTGATATCAAGATGCTTCATTGACATATTTATCTATTGATATCATGTTGTTTATATAGTCACCCCTTATTGACCTTGTTTTTGTTTTAGACAAAAGGGGGAGAACATTGTTTTATTGTTTTGATTGACTTAAAGGGGAAAAAGATTTTTACCCTCATTTTATTGGATTATTTAATCCTTTCTTGATCTTTTTGTTTGACAAAAAGGGGAGAAAAATTTGTTTGATTTGATTTTACTTTGAACCCTTTGTTGATGATTGACAAAAAGGGGAGAAGTATTTGAGTTTATATGCATGTTTTCATTGCTTAAGGGGGAGAAGTATTTGTCTTCCTTGTTATTTATGCATATATGTTTTTGTATTACAAATAGGAGAAAAAGATTTTAATTTATGCTTGTTGCATATTTTATCTCCATACTTGCATACATATTCATGTGCTTCATTTCCATATCTTATTATTTATGTCTATGCATGAGTTAAGGGGGAGCTTCTTTGAAGCTTAACTTTAATCCATGTATATATAACTCCATGAGTTTTGTCATCATCAAAAAGGGGGAGATGTTGGCCCAAAGGCCTTCCACCCTAGTTTTGATGATGATTAACTCATGTAGTTATGTTTACTAATAATCTTGTATTGTTTAAGTTTCAGATCATTAACCAAGATATTAGTTGGTGATTAGCTTCAACAAGGTGTTTAGAAGCTTTTCATGATGATTCCAGGGCCAAAGCGTCAAGATCACACATTGCCTAGCCCATGGATGGAGTTTTGGAGCAAGTCTACTTGAAGATGAAGATCATCAAGAAGACTTAGGTATCCATAGTTTAGTTAGTGTGTTTAGATCCAATTTGTAAAGCTTAGTATAGTTGATATGCTCAAGTGCACAACACACACGTTTTCATGTTTTGGATTTGGTTTTCATGAATAGTAGATCAAAATAAGTTTACTTTATTTCTATGTATATTAGATGTATTCTAGATATACATACATGGTTTAACTTGCTAGACAAACTTATTTTGATATCCCTATTCATGTGTTGAAAAATCAAGTTTGATAAAAATACAAGTTTTGTTTTTGATAAAACTTGCAAGACTCAAAAATGAATTGATATGATTGATATATGTCTTGAAATTTTTATCACAAGTTTGTGTTTCCATATAAAATGATAAAACTATTTTTGGTGATTTTTAGAAGTGTTAAAAGATTTTAGAAAAATATTTTACACTGTTTTTCTGACCCAGATTTCTGTTCCAGGTTTCAAAACCTGACCTAGTCGACTTGGGTGAAGTCGGTCGACCGGGCCTGTCGACCGACGTGCACAAATCTGTGCACGTTTGGAGGCACTGGGACGATCGACCGCTCAGGTCGACCGGGGCACTTACAGTGCTCTCTGTTTGTTTCGGTCGACCGGGCCGGTCGACCGCAGTTGCCCAACGGTCATATTTCTGACCGTTGGCGGTCGACCGCAGTTGCCCAACGGTCATATTTCTGACCGTTGGCGATCGACCGTTGCCTGTCAGAGCTGCCAGCTCAACTCTAACGGCTAGTTTTCTGATGGGCCTATATAAACCCCATCTCTTTGGGTTTTTGGCCAAGGTTTTTAGAGACAAAATTTCTAGACTTTCTCTGTTATTTTAAAAGAGTTTTGAGCCAAAAAGAATTCATCTTATTTGTTTTTAGGTTTTTGGAAAAATCAAAGAAAAGAATATTTTGGGAGATTTGTCTTGGTTTTCATTCTATATCTTTTGCAAGAATTTTCCTAAGTGTTTTTCTTTGTTGCTTGTTTTCCAAACACCTAGTTTCCACACTTGAGCTATCACCTATCTTAATCTATTTAGGATCTTGTTTTTGTGGAAAAGAAAAGAGAAAAGAAAAGAGATTGAGTTTGTGGTTTTTGGAACCACTTGTTGTAACACACCCTTATTCTTGTTGTATCCCTCTTAGGTAGAGGTGATCGGGTGATTGGTTTGCTCCCTCTAGTGAGAGGTGGAGTTTGGTTGTAAACCCTCTTCGGTAGAGGTGTTGGTTGTTGTTGTTGTTTGGCTAAGGGCCTACCCCTCTTGTGTGAGGAGGTGTTTGTTTGAGAGAGGAGTTAGGTACTCCATTGTTGTACAAATCCTTCTCGGTGAAGGTTCCCTCGGTGGGAGTCCTCGGTGGACGGTATAGTGGATTGGAAATCCTACACGCTGGTGTAGGCGAGGATGTAGAGCAAGGGTGCTCGAACCTCGAAACATATCATTGTGTTTGCGTTTGATCCACTTGTCTCTAAACTCTCTCTCTCTTTACATTTGTGCAAAGCATCATTCATCATACATATTACTTACTTGCATTTGTGTTGTGCCTTGCATTTTTCATATTGCTATATTATCTTGTATATGCTTGGTTGCTTGTGTGTGCCTCACTTGTACCTAATCAACAAGAGCTTCACATAGCACCTCAACCCATTCAAGGGGAATCAAGAGGAGTTAGTCCAGAGCCCTTCACGGAGAATTCGGTTATACTTGTTGATTGTACTAAGTGTGTTTGCAAAATTTGCATTAGCTTCCGCATTTAGCGCACTTAGTTTTGCATTTAGTTTTAGATTAGCACAAACACCTATTCACCCCCCCCTCTAGGTGTCCCTTTCACTTTCTATTGTTAATTATTTGCTTTCTTCTTTATTTGCATTTTTGTTATTTCATGCAATCATCTTCATATTATACGCTTAGTTTAGATTATACCAGGAGTAACTAAATCCTCTTTTCATGACTTGCCAATGTCACCACTATGAACATATAGTATTAAATAGATAACCCAATTAAATTCTAGGTATACTTAAACCCTAAATTTATCTTGAAGACACATGATGATAGTAATTAGGTCAACTATTTCCTAGTACTTTTTAACTGTTTTTCTTAATTTATACTTGATGAACATCTTGATATTTTAATGTTAAACTTTAATTAGTGCTATTTCAAATAGGTTTAAAATTTGTTAGTACTTTCTAATGATTTTTCTTATCTTATGCTTGATGAACAATCTTGATATTTTAATTTTAAATCCTGGTTATTGTTAATTCAATCATAGTCTTATTTCTATCTTATGTATCTTACTTGATGTTTGTGGTAGATTATCATGTTAGATTTTAAGTGGAGATTTTATTTATTAAATATTAACATGTTATGGTGGTTGATTATTAGTAAGCAGTGAACTTTTATTTTATATTAAAACAATTATCTATATCTAAACACAATCTTTTCCTTCTATTTTCTTCTTTTTTAAGTTCTTAAACAAAGAAGAAACCAATGAAGATAATAGTACCGAAAAGCTTCCATCGCATCTCTCTCTGAGGATCGACCTGCTTAGCCCTTACTACCCCAGATATATTGCGAAAGACAGAGACACGCCTTCATCCAGATAATATCCTTTTAACTCTTAACTTTATCTTTATTTTTTGACAATCAAATTTTGGCTCCGTTGTCGGGGAGAAAATAGTACCTTTTGTTTTCTAAAATTATCTTCTCTGTTTGTGTGTGCAGGAATAATTTACAGAGATTGAACAATTATAGAGGATGAAAAGTACCTCAGAGACATTGCCAAAGAAGGCAGAACACGAGAATCCACTAGATTGCCACGCAAACACGACAAAAGTCGCGAAAACATGGCTTTTTCAGTGAGTTAGGATTTCTGTTCCTCTAGAGTAGTTGATTTAGAGTTCTCTCTATTCTGTAGTTGTTATATTTTACTGTTGACCCATCTGCACACTATTTTTGATAAATAAAAGCAACCTATTGATTGAAAAAACTTGAAACTGTTAGACTTGCATCTAGACATTCGTCTAATTCTGTTTAATTTCAATTACTGTTGAAGAGTACTAAAGATAAGGTGAGTGTGCATTACATCTAGATTCAGAAACACTTTTGGGTGATTTAAAATTGCTTTGAGTGTTAATTATCTATTTACTTGAACACTTGCACCAAAATAATATAAGGGAAAAACCTTAACAAGATAAGGTGAGAAGTCAGTACCCTTCATTTGCCCACAAATCATCTTCTCATTCCCAACCTAAGGCTAAATTTAAAATTTGAATAGACGTTGGCCCTAAAATAACTCAGACTCACTAAGAGATTGACCCAAGGAGAAAGTTGCTAGAATTTGATTCTTGTCAAATCGATGATTAGGTAGGGGACTGAGAGGCAAAACCTAAAAGAACAGTGGTTTGACATAATTAAGCTTGTTGGTTCAGCACGGATACCTCCCATTGATCTTGCCACCTACCTGGCCGATTAACTCGTGGTCAGATTACTACTATATACCTCCCTCGGATAATCTACAGTCAGGAGTCGTCTAGGTCTAAGTCTAACTTAGAATAGGCTTGGTTGTTTTTTATTCATTTTTTATTGGTGATATTATTTTATTAATTTGAATGCAAGTGTGGTCGAGAGACCTAATTACATCTAGGTTAAGAAGAACGGTTCACCATATATATATGTATGTATGTATGTATATATATATATATATATGTATGTATATATATATATATGTATTAAAAAATAAATCCGATAATGGCCTATCCAAATTCATATGGGTACAATTCATTCTATAAGCCAAACCCATCTTTTCATCCCCCTGTAAATCACCTAGAGGAGGTAAATATGTGATGTGCTAATTTCATGCTTAAACATATATATATTATATATTATATATATATATATATATATATATATTATATATATATATATATATATATGTATGTATGTATGTATGTATGTATGTATGTATGTATATATATATATATATATATATGTATGTATATCTATATATGTATGTATGTATATATATATATGTATGTATATATATATATGTATTAAAAATAAATCCGATAATGGCCTATCCAAATTCATATGGGTACAATTCATTCTATAAGCCAAACCATCTTTTCATCCCCCTGTAAATCACCTAGAGGAGGGTAAATATGTGATGTGCTAATTTCATGCTTAAACAATGCGGAATTAAAAAAACTAATATGCAAACTAAAACTAACACACAATGTATAACCAAAGAGTGAAGCTGAATTTCCGGCAAAGGGTTCTGGACTTCTCCTCAAGTTTCCTCTAGATTAAGAGTTGAGGTGCTACTATAGCTCTCTTGGTTGAATACTAGTGCGAGCACAAACACAATATCAAACACAATATCAAGCATGTAAAGATAGATAAGAAGTAAGAGCATGCAAGATACTAAACAATCCTAAGCATGTATATCAATTAAGCACAAGTAAATATCAAGTATATAAAGATGTGAACAATATAAGCATGCAAGATATAAACACAAGTGAGTTGAGAGAGAGATAATCAATTGCAAACACGGGAGAATTGTTTCGAGATTTGAGTCACTTACTCTATGTCCCCGCATTCAACGCTATGAAAGATTTTCACTAAAAATGATCCTGCAAGATCTCGGTGCTGCAACACCTTGTTGACACTCTAAAAAAGACAAGATTCCTGACTGGCCTGAACAATGTCTAAACTTATTGACATTTATAAAAGACAAGTAGTAGACAAGCTGACGACCAGTTTTTACCCATCTCCGAGGGACAAATCAGCAACTTGAACTCTACTAATCCAGTGAAGCAGACATTAAGCCCAGATTGACTTTGAAAAGACCAAAGCAGGTCTAAGATGCTAGGTTAGCTCAACACTTAGTATCGCATGAGCCCGGGGATAGCCTCACCTGAGAGGCTAAGTTTGTCCAACTTCGCCTTGGAACTGTTCTAAGCTTTATCGGAAAGCTAACTTACAGTTTCGCCTGAAGTGCTCAGTTAACTCCGCAGAGAGTTAGCTTCGCTCAAAGCCACACGCGACCGCGCAAAAGGATGTTTGGTAGCTTCGCCATAGATGTTTATCCAGCTCCGCTGAAGAGCTTTCTTCTGACTTCGCCATATGCTCCTTCCAGCTCCGCTGTGAACTTGACGCGACAGCTCCGCAGTTGTCTTTGACCAACAACTTTCATGGTCACCTTTGACTAAATAAGATCTCTAGATAAGATCAATCTATTCAAGATCAAATCTAATCAAGATCAAATCTGAGATCAAATATGGCAGTTGTTTGCCATAATCGCTTGACTCTCCTAAAACAAGTAAGAAGATCAGGGGAGATCTTTAGTTATTTGGAAAGAATCAATACAGGAGATCGACGCTGCCTGCTATTCCTAACTTCGCAGAAACTGATTCTAGCCTCGCGGCAAGGCTACTTTCCAGATTTAAACAGATTGACTCAATCTGTTTCCAGATTTTCAAGGAACAATTATACCCCTGCTCTCCTATAAATAGCCCACCAGAGGCACAAAGAGATACAAGGGACGCACAGAGAGAGAGGCTGAAAAACAGAGAGAGATGGTTAAATAGAGATCTATTCTCTTCTAAGATTCAGAGAACTACTTCTCTAATCAGGGTGCTAATACCCTAAGATCCTCCTACCCCTCAAGGGATCTCCGGAACCAGGCGAGAAGGAATTCTCAAGTGGAGGCAATTTGAGAAGTAACAAGAGGGTTTTATCAACTTTCTGTTCTCCGATTCCCCGAACCAGGCGAGAAGGGAATCCCATCGTTCGCATCGTCAAAGGACAAAGTGATCGCGCGCTGACCAGACTCCTATCGGTACACTTCTCCAGAATCTCAGAGGAGATCTACTTGTAATCTTTTGTGTTACTTGTAATTTAGCTCTTCGACCTTTTTTTTTGTAAGTTTTCCCCCTTTGCAAATCAATGGAAAACAGGATGGTGACTCCGCTGGGGAATGAATTCTCCACTGTTGAGAATCAAGTGTCGCAATGTGACGAACAGACCTTCGGGTCTACTTTTGAATTCAAGGAAGCCGGTGTAGCCAGAGCCCCTCTAGCTCAGTCTTCGAAGCAAGTCTCTGTGAAGACAGATGAGGCTCTCTGCGAGCCCACCACGGTCTTCTGGCGCAACAAGGAACAGGCCCGCAATGCAAGGGTTAGAATCTTCAGCCTGTTACCTTTGAAAACCTAGTCATTCACTTCGACTAGGAAAAATTCAAAGAACTCCTCTCTAGGAGTGGTCTAATGCTCCATGCACGAAAGCATAGAAAGGTCTCGATGGTTAAGGTTTCAAAGCAGAAACCGGAAGCAGAATCCTTCCAACACCTCCCAGCCTCGCGTGTGGCTAATCAGGTTCCCTAGAACCTAACTCCTTTTTCAAAGCAGATGTAGAGGCCAAAGCAGAAGGCTCTGTATGAAGCCTCAAGTGTAGTCACGCCACAAGTTCGTCTCTCTCGCGAAGAAAAAGGCAAGATGCCTGCCTGCTTCATAGACACTGTCAGCCGCGAAGTTACGACTACGACCATGCCTTCGCCTAATTCAGGAGCAATAACTCCTCGCGCTAGCCTCGCTCTTATGAGCGAAGCTACTGATGGTGTGCCAAACACAGCACCTTAGGGTACACATGATGTTCGCAGCCGCGAAACTGGAACCAAAGCACCACAGTGTGCTTCGTTCCCCGGTTCTTCAAGTACTAAACTCGCTCTTCACAGCGAAGCTAAGGGATTGCCCCTAAGTGCTGATAGCGGTGCTTATGCAGCTTCAGCGCCCAAAGGTATTTTCAAAACTTTTAGCCGCAAATTTAGAGCCAAAACACCATCTAGGGCCTCGCAGCAACATAGCAGATAAAGCACCACAGCGTGCTTCGCTCCCCAATTCATCAAGCACTATTCGCAGCAGAGCTAAGGGATCGTCCCTAAGTGTTAATAGCGGTGCTTATGCAGCTTCAGCACCCAAGGACATCCCCAAGGTTCTTAGCCACGAAGTTAGAGCTAAAGCACTATTTACTGCTAATTACCTCTGCGGTGTTGAAAAGAACAGGACATCGTCCTATGTGCAATCCAACAGAGCCTCTGCACTGAATCAATTAGGCCCGACTGGGTCTGACTTACGGGAATTATTGACAAGCAAACAAAAGTCGGAATCTTTCCAAACTTCTTCCTCATGTTGTCAACAAGAGGGATGTCAGTTGGTGACAGTCCACTCAGTATATTACCGGCTAGGACCAATCCCCGCCACTCCTCCAGGAACGATCAGTTTTTGATCGACTGTCGGTGCAAGCTTCGGTAAAACATCGCAAAAGGAGCGTATCGCGAGATCTGCCCTCTGTATCCGTTAACATGATCGGAAGGGGACGAGAGCTGCGTAGGGGCAGATGAGTGTCGCACGACACTCCCCACAGTTTCCCAGATCCGGATTATAGCCCAGGCCTTGGCGAAGTCTTGGTACATGAAGAAGGTGTCTTTCGAAACACCAGATCTAGGGTTGCAATACCCTACAGTTATGAACAACCATCTTCCTCAACTGCAGTAACCTCACCAAAACCAATGAAAGGATTAGTCCAATGGTCAGATGAGGAGGATGAAGATAGTTGGTATGCCTCTTCGGCAACAGTCAGCTCAGTACGAATGGATAGGTATCAGTGAATATGGCTGATAACGGTAATGATGACCTTCGTCGACGGTTGGAAGCTCAGGAGCAAACTTCCAAGACCCAGCAAGAAGTTTTGGACAACATTCAACAGATGCTCGCTCAACTCCTCAATAATCGGAATAACAATGATACCGGGAGTAACCATGATGAGGAAGAACATCTTAGTAATGAACAGCCAAGGACGGAGAAGTCAAAGGAGGGTTCTTCTTTAGACGTTGAAGTTCTTAAAAGCATCCAAGCTCAAATCGCATCCCTACCTCAGAGGGATGATTAAAGAAAGTAGGGGCAGTCCGTCCTTACCCGCTGGAATGGGATTCAGTGCCATACCCACCAAAATTCAAACCACCAACGTTACATACGTATGATGGTAAGAGTTCGCCAAACCAGCACATCTACTATTTTCGGTCTCAGACCGGTAATGTTATAGACAATGATGCTATCATGGCCAGACTGTTCATTGCACCTTAAAGGGGTATCATTTGACTGGTTCTGAGTCTCCCTCCGGGCTCTGTCAATTCCTAGATCGACCTGGAAACTCGATTTCTTTCTCGTTTCTATGAGGACGATACCGAGGTAACCATGGGCAAACTCCTCTCTACCGTACAGAAGAAGGACGAATCTGTCCGTGACTACATTGAGCGGTTCAGAAACTTATCTCTGATGTGCCCAGCAGGGATGCCATTACCCATGCTCTTACAGACATGCAGGCACAACTTCTTAGACCAAGTAGAAATTTGCATTGGAGCTGTCAAAGCCCATACCTAGAAAGAACTGGTCGAGTAAGCTGAGATAGTCGAAAAGTCAGCCAAAAAATTTGAACCATCCACCCCTAAATGCAAAAGGGGTATGAAAAATAAAGGGCGTGGTGACATGGCACAGTATTCTCAAACCAAAGGCAAAGAGACTATGTCCGTCAAATTATCAGGGGATGTTAAGTCGAAGGCCAAGAAGAGCGGCTTCAATAATCAGGAGTCCAAGTTTCCTCCAAAACAGTGCTCCTTCAAAGACGATCAAGTGGTCACAATATCCATTTACTCCACAAAGGGAATAAATTAAAGCTGTCAGATGCTCGGCGTCCTTATGAAATAGGATGCACGAACGATCCCAAATATTGTCTCTTTCACAGGATGATTCATCATCTTACTGACAAGTGCTTTGTTCTCAAGGACAGAATTCAAGCTTTAATCGACGCCGGAGTCCTGACACTGAAGTCAGAGCAAAAGAAAGTCACTGTAAATATGGTGACCCTCGAGTTCGGCAAAACCCAAAGGTCACAGTTCCTGACGGGACTTATCCAATCCCTGCACCACGGCTAGAAGTCAAGCATTCTTCAGCTAAAACTCGAGAGAATAAGGGTCTTGTTCCCTTGACACTGGAGACAGGGGAAATCACGTGGATACACCCAGACCTTGTCCAAGACGAATAATGGGATTCAAAGAAGTCCAAGTCGAAGGGCAAATCTTGCAATGTCATCTCCATCCTGCCAGATGATGGCAACCTCATATCGGCTTCTCTCAGCGATTCCGAAGGAGAAAAGCACGCTTGCATGACGTAGGCTGATGTACCTCAGCCAACAGGTACTCGATCTGGAAAATCATACTTAAAATAGTATGAGAAAGCTACTGACGAGACACAACAGCAGACGACATCAGTACAAATACCAGCACCCGCTTCAGTCCCAACCAAGGAAAAGGAGAAGCCAAAGGAAGTCCGGTTCGACCATGTCCTGAAGAAGCCTTCAGGCCCAGGGCTTGACATGCCCTTTCGTTTTGACATATTGGCCCAGCTGGCTAATATCCCGGCTCGTATTACCATACACGAGCTCCTTCGTCTCTCAAAAGAGACAAGAGAAGCAATCAGAGATGTACTGGCCAATTCAGAATCATTCCTGACGTATATGCCAGAAATCCCTAAAGATGAAGCTCAGTCTTCTTGCCCTAAATGCCATCATGTATAATCAAAGGTACCTGCTATTACCTTCACAGCGGAAGATATGCTTCTCAGGATAACAAGCATGATCGACCTTTATACTACACCGGATACATCGGTTCAACATGCATTGAAAGGGTACAGGTTGATCCGGGGTCTGCACTCAGCATCATCCCCAAAAGGCTCCTCTACTTCCTCGGTATACCACTATATAGGTTGTCCGTAACCACTACAACAATATACGGTTTTAATGCTGGAAGTAGTCATCCACTTGAGAAAATTCGACTCCGTTGCCGAATCGGGAGCCTGAAGTCAGAAGTGACGTGCTATGTCATTGACGCTGACACATCGTACAACTTGTTACTAGGACGACCGTGGATCCACGCCAACTGGATCATTCCCTCCACTCTGAACCAGTGCTTCAAATATATTGAAGATGATGCAACAGTACGAACTGTCTTCGCTGAGAGCAACCATTCAAAGGGGTGAAAAATTACTTTACTGACGCTCTCCTGTATCAAGAGATCAGTGAAACATCAAAAGAATCATTGTCTGACAATGATGATAGTGGCAATGAGGCGGATTTAGAATCTGAAGCAGACATGCCAGCCATTTTGATTGGTGAACCGACTATAGCATGTCTTAATAATCCCCAATGTAACACTCCTTCTTAAGATGAGGGCGAATGGGTAATTAATGATAATATTTTCTTTGATTATCCTGTGAGTGTTGGGTTGTTTGAATCCATTATGGATAGCTCTCTGCACATGCCTTTACATAAACCAAGTGCATCCGGTACACCTATGGAATCTATAGAAGGGGCCGTTTTAGTGATCCCTCCATCCAAAGAAGATCAGTTACCAATAATATTCGGTAAAGCCCAACCACGAGGATCTATAGCCGCAGATTCAAGTTCAGACTCAGACACCCCATAATTTTTTCACTATGCGCGACCAGCGCACCATATGATGAAGAAAATGGGGTATAACCTGAAGCATGGGAAGGGCTTGAATTTCGAAAAAGGAAGACGTAGTTTGCTACGCAACTTTGTGCCAAGAGGAAAACCTGCAAATTACTATGATAACACACGCAGGGGGTTGGGATACGTTACAACCCACACCACCAGCAACGGTTCAGTCCAAGGATGACAAACCGATCCCATCACATTCTGCCTCTTCCTCCGAGTAGGACTCAGATGTCAGTATGGGAATGATGTTCGAGAATCTTACCATTAATATGACTTCAAGCAATCAATTGGAGCCAGCGGAAGCTACTGATGAGGAACCATAGGCTCAGCAATTGGATCTCCAGTGAGAAAAGCGATTCGAACAGCGTGAATCACCTACTGAAGACAAGGTAATCCAGGTCAACTTGGGTAGTCAGATCACCCTAAACCCATCTTTATGAGTGAAAGCTTATCACTTATGAAAAAAGAAGAATTAGTAGTGCTCATAAAGGAGTATATAGACGTCTTTGCATGGAACTACGAAGACATGCCCAGACTTGACCCACAAGTAGCCATGCATCGTCTGAACATCAAACCCGACGCCAAGCCAGTCAAGCAGCAGCAACGTCAGTTTCGTCCAAACATTATGGAGGCTATTGAAGTCAAAGTTCATAAGCTCATTGCATGTGGCTTCATACGGAGGAACAACATCCAGATTGGGTTGCTAATATTTTTTTCCGTCCTCAAGAAGTAGTAACACCCGTTCCCGGAATACGTACTTAGTCGCGTATTCGTATTTTCTGATCGTATTTTTGATTTACTTCCTGTATTTGTTTTGTATTATGAATTATTCATATGATCGTATTGCCTTGGATTCGGATTTGTGAACTCGGAGTCAGCCCTAGTCTGAACCGGGGACTCGATCCTAGTAGATTTCTCAATTTGATCTTTTTGTTATTCCAAATTGACCGATTTCAGTTTTAAATACTGTTTTCCAATATTTTGGATTTTCTATGATTTTCTGGAATTTTCCTGAATTAAGTTGAAAATCTTCAAAACCGGTGTCGACCAGTACCGCTGACTGATTCTCGGATTTTTAATTTACAAACGGAGTTGAATTTTAAGAAACGGCTTTTCAGTAACTTCTTAAAATCACCTTTTCTACCTAAACCCTTTTTCTGAGAATTTTCTAAATTTATCAAAATTTCACTGGATTGGGTGTCGACCAGTACCACTGGTTGATTCCAGGATTTTAATTTACAATTGGAATCAAATTTCTAGATTCCGCTTTCATATTACTTCTTAGAATTATAATTTCTTCTTTCAGACATTTTCTGGGATTTTTCAGATTTTATCAAAATCTGGCCGACCCGGTGTAGACCGGTATTGATGGTTGACCTTATAATTTTTATTTTAAAAATGAGATTGAATTCCTGAAAACCGATTTCACCAAAATCATTTTATAATATTTATTATTTTTGAGAATTTTTGGGAAGCTTTTCAAGTTACTTTATTTTTGGGACTTTTCCGGAGTTTTCGGTGTTTTCTCAGATACCGGAATAGTGTCCAGATATTTTCCCACTTTTTCTCTCTCCTCGCCAAACGCGAGCTTCACTCCTGGATTTTGCATTTAATGCGGAGATCCTCTCCAAGTCATCATGACTTTTGTCCTTTTGTTGAAACACAGCCTTTTGCATTCTCCCCGGACGCGGCTTTAAATTCCGCGTTTGGCTCATCTAGGCCTAAACGCAGGTCTCTGGGCTGCGTTTTGGAGAAGTGAAACGCAAGTTTCATGTTAAGGAATCATGGCAAGGTATCAATATTATATTCATTTCCTTACCTTTATAAATACCCCACTCCTTCTCTCTCTTCCTTTCATTCTTTTTCCTCTCATCTTCTTTTGGTTTACAGAGAACAATGGCAGCAGCAAAGAGCCACCTTCTCCCTCCTTTGGCCACCCACTTCTCCTCCATTTTTCCTTCATTTTCACCACAAATTCCACCATTATTCTCTCCTTCATCTCCTCCTCCATTTCCAACAACAACACCACCTCCATACCATCTTCTTCTTCCTCTTTTCACCATGAAACACCATGAACCCATTAAGCACTATAGCTTCATCACCATCTCCACCACCGTATACACCACCTTAGCCACCACCAAACCCACCATCTTCATCTCCTCATCGTGCTCTTTCCGATGAGCCATAGCTTCGCTCTCCGAAGCTTCGTTTCCAAACTCCAACTTTTGATATTGAACTAGACTTGCACCTTTAAACTCTCTCCTTCTCTTTTGGGCCGGCCACCTCCGTTGGATTGGGGGCCGTGCTCTTCATCATCAGCAAGATTCTAAGACCGGCCACTCCTTTTGGTTGGGGCCACGTTCTTCTCCGTTGGCAGGACCTAGGGTCGGTACCCTCCTTTTGGATTGGGGCCGAACTTCCCTTCGTCAGACGCAGCAAAGGAACCTTGTGGGCGAGTGTCTTTGCTCGCCAAAAGCATGGATAACTCATTCTCGCACTAATTCTGCTCTCTGTTGCACTTGATTAGTCGACTTGAACCATATACTAGTCGACTAACCCCTTGAAACGCAGCCTCCTTTAGTCGACTTGCCCTTGCGTCCAGTCGACTAACCCTCTTCTGAAGACGCGGTTCTTTGAAACGCAGACTTCACCAGTCGACTAACTATTATTCTTAGTCGACTAACGTAGCTCCCTGAGACGCGGCTCTTTGAGACGCGACCTTGACTAGTCGACTACCCTCAATGCCCTAGTCGACTAACCTTCCTCCTGAAACGCAGCTTTCCCAAACGCAGCCTTATTAAGTCGACTTGACCCTTTACTATAGTCGACTAATTCCTTCTCTAAGTCGACTAACTTCTCTCCCTAGTCGACTAACTTTGACTAATAGCTATGGTTGATCACTTCCTTGTACATGAACCTTATCCTCGGGACTTGTATCATACATTGTTATCCCATGACTTGTCACTTAACAAATATCACCTTCCCTTCTCTCTGTTTGTTCCCTAACGCGGACCCCATGCCCGCATCTGTATTCTTCTTGTGTTAACGCGACGCAGAGCCCTCGTCCGCGTCCGCGTTCTCCTCGCGTCTTGACTTGAACGCAGACCTCGCGTTTGAGGCATCTTGCGACGCGAACCCCGCGTCTGTGATTCCCGCGCCTGTTATTCTCGCGACGCTATTCCCGCGTCTGCTATTCTCGCATCTCACTCTCAAACTCGCGTTCCCCCGAACACTCTCTCTCTCTCCATGGATTTCTCTCTTTTGAATTTCTCCTTTCTACCTATCACTCTCTTTAACGCGTTTACGCGTTGATTCCCTGAATTCCGGAGATCGAGGATTTCACTATATTTACTAAAGATTAGGCGAGTAATCTCGCTATCCTCTTGCCTTACTATTTTATTGGTTATGCGAGTGTTCTCGCTTCCTTTGGACTTTCCTACTTTCATCAGTCGACTTGTATTCTTCATGATTTATGCTGTTTGGAACTAACACCTTCTTTGATTGTGTTCCACTATTATTGATATGCTTTTGCTTGATACTTACCATCTACATGCTAATGCCTGTCACCTGTTTATACTACTTGTCATTTCATATTACTTTTAACACATGTATATCACCTGGCAACTGATATGTTATCACCTGACCCCAGACCTGCTACTACCGCTTGGCAAGACCTCTTGTTATGATATGACTTGCCCCGGACTAACATCAATCTCTTGACATGACTGGTTGCCTGTCTAACATCACCGTCTTATCATGCTATCACTTGACACCCAGCATGATATACTTGACTCTCATGATTATCACGAAACGGGAATGATGACCTGACATCTTGATAGTACAAACTGTACTCCTGATACACATGTGATATATTATAGTACGAACCAGTACTCCTGATATACCTGTATTCCTGATATTCCTGACTTGTTCTTTCTCATTCCCGGAATCTGATAATCATCTAATAAATCATAAAAGGAACAACTTGCATCGGGTCGGGGGAAACTCGCGGCTATCAATATGTGTTCGTGTTTACAGTGGTATTAGGCATGTTGTGCAACTAAAACTTCCGGTCTGACCTGTGGGCCTCCAGGCGACCGAGGGGAGTGCTGGCTCCCTCCTTCTTGGTACCATCTTGATAAGGGCATCCTATAAGACCCTCCTGTTAGCCTTGCGGCAGGTTCCGTCCACCAAGCAACGGAACAATCCTGGGCCGTGGTCCCGGGTATGTACGGGACCCACTGTAAACATAGTTCGTTGATACCCCCGCTGGTTTCCAATAACAATCTTGCTTTACTCGGATATGGATCTATGTGTGCTGGGACGCTAGTTCACATAGCTAGATATCAGGGTAAGACGAGTAATAATAGTGTCAAGATAATAACCGGCTCTTTAAGTTGTAAGTAGAGGTATGTGGAATGGGACGCATACTGAAGCCTGCAGCTTAAACGGCTATTATTAATCTGATAGCCTTACCATATTTGCTTGTCCTGGATTTTACTTCGGATTTTCGCTTTATGAGTATTATCGTATTAACTGCTCATACTCTGCCTTATCCCTTGTATCCACTTGCCTCCTGTTCATTATCTTATCATGCCCTGAGTACAGTCGGGTTGTATGTGCTTGGATTATGGTGACATGAGATAAAGGTATATAGATGAGGGTTTCCTTGTTTGGATTATTCCTTCGACGTACTAGTCTTATGGAGCCGTGATCTGAAACCATACAATCAGATTTGCTCGTCCTCGGCTTTATTTGGTTTTATCGCTTTACATATACTTACCCTTGCTCGCCACTTGGCTTTTGCTTCACCACTCGCCTGGGAGTTTCATCTGACTCCCCTGGATCCTCATGTCCAGGTCATGGAGCTTGGAGCGTGTGGATTCTTCCAGTAGCTGATCAGAGTGGCGCAGCTGAAGCGTGGATCTCTAGCAGACCGTTCAGAGCTCTATCCTTCCAGGCCCCCTTGTTCGGCTCTAGAGTTTTCCTGTTATGACTCTGAGCCTGTCTTTGTGCTGTTCATACTTGTACATCTCTTTGTAATCTCGCAATTGCGCATATCAGTGATGTAATATTCATGTAATATTGGATCACCTCTGGTGATAACTTTGTAATTGTACTCATAT